>JALAZF010000902.1:600000-752500 GCA_022829125.1 Lathyrus tuberosus
GATTGGCACGTTGGCATATGTTATTATCTGAATATGACATACAGTATGTGACTCAGAAGGCTATTAAAGGAAGCATTCTATCGGACTATCTTGCTGACCAACCGGTTGAAGACTATGAACCTCTGAAGTTTGACTTTCCTGACGAAGACATCATGTTGGTAAAAGATTATGAAGAGCCCGGTCCCGATGAAGGTCCTGAGCCAGGCTCCCGTTGGAAGATGATGTTTGATGGCTCCTCCAATTATAGTGGACATGGCATAGGCGCAGTTTTGGAGAACCCAGATGGTGGATACACCCCATTCACAGCAAGGTTGGATTTTGAATGTACAAACAATATCGCAGAGTATGAAGCATGTATTCTAGGTCTTGAAGCAGCTATCGACCTCCGGATCAAAATCCTCGAGGTAATTGGGGATTCAGCTCTAGTGATCTATCAAGTCAAGGGTGAATGGGAAACTCGAGACGAGAAGTTAATTCCCTACCGAGCTTACATTGTGGATATGATCCAATACTTTGATGAAGTCACTTTCCGACATGTTCCGAGATCTGAAAATCACGTGGCTGATGCTTTAGCCATGCTAGCCTCAATGTGGAAGGTCAGATTTGTTAATGAAGCTACCCTCATTCGAATCGAGCGAAAGACTGAGCCTGCCTACTGTCAGCTAGTGGAAGAAGAAACTGACGACAAACCCTGGTTCCATGACATTAAGAACTACTTGCTGAAGCAAGAATATCCTGCTGACGCTACAAACCTTGATAGGAAGACTCTAAGAAGACTAGCATCCAAGTTCTTTATCAGTAATGATGTATTGTATAAGAGGAACTATGATATGGTCCTACTTAGATGTGTTGATAAACATGAAGCAGATCTGTTACTTCAAGAGATTCATGAGGGGACATTCGGGACCCACGCCAACGGCTATGCTATGTCAAAGAAACTTCTGAGAGCTGGGTATTATTGGTTAACTATGGAGTCTGATTGTATACAGTATGCCAGAAAATGCCACAAGTGTCAGGTCCATGCAGACAAGATGCATGTGTCCCCAACACAATTGAATGTCTTATCGTCGCCATGGCCGTTCTCAATGTGGGGCATCGACATGATTGGGGCAATAGAACCTAAAGCCTCCAATGGTCACCGTTTCATTCTGGTCGCTATCGACTATTTCACTAAGTGGGTAGAGGCCGCTTCTTATGCCAATGTGACCAAACAGGTGGTAGCCCGCTTCATCAAGAACAACATTATCTGCCGTTATGGGATGCCAAGCCGAATCATAACAGACAATGGAACCAATCTGAACAACAAGACTATGAAGGAGTTATGTGAAACTTTCAAGATTACTCACCACAATTCCTCTCCTTACCGTCCTAAGATGAATGGGGCCGTGGAAGCTGCAAACAAGAACATCAAGAAGATTCTGAGGAAGATGGTGAAGACATACAAAGACTGGCACGAAATGCTACCTTTCGCATTGCATGGATACAGAACCTCAGTGCGAACCTCAACAGGGGCTACCCCTTTCTCGCTAGTTTATGGAATGGATGCAGTCCTCCCGTTTGAAGTAGAGTTACCATCTTTAAGGGTAATGAGGGAATCCAAACTGGATGAGGCAGAGTGGATCCAAGAAAGACTTGACCATTTGAATCTCATTGACGAAAGGCGCTTAACTGCGATGTGCCATGGTCAGTTATACCAGAAACGGATGAAGAGAGCCTTTGACAAGAAGGTTCGAGTCAGGGAGTTCCGAGAAGGAGAACTGGTACTTAAGAAGATTCTGCCTGTTCATAAAGATATGCGTGGAAAATGGGCACCCAATTATGAAGGCCCATTTGTCGTGAAGACAGTCTTCTCAGGAGGATCATTGATGCTCACCACAATGGATGGGGAAGAGCTTGCCCATCCAGTCAATTCTGATGCCGTCCGGAAGTATTATGCATGAAGAGTCCGCCGTGACCAGAACTTAGCTTTGGGGTCTTAGTTGTAGGGTTAATAAGTGGCGTGGGATCCAATGTAACCTTACTCTATTGCCAATTTCATTTGTAATGATCTATGAAGCTTTTCGCTGTGTACAAGCTATTATTTTGAATAAAATCAGACTTTTACTTTTGTCTTCTCGTTTTGACCCCTATTCATTGATAATAATTTCGAAAGTGGGAAAATTTCAAACTTAACTTTTTCCGAAATTTCCGGTAAGATAAATTGCTTTGACTCATGAAATGATCCGAAGGAAGTCATTGCTCCCCAGCAAGTCGTCACTGCAGGAATTCACGACGATTCCCCAGTGAATCATTGTTTTAGGCAAGAATGGCAGATCAGTACAAGAATGCAGCATCTGGTTGACTCAAAGATCCCCAGTGAACTTCCTCGATCATCAATCTTCGTTAATAAAGCAGTGGATATTTATTTTATCCCCATCCAAGGTCTCTATGAATACGAGCGATCCGTGCCCAATGGATCTTTCTCATACTAATAATCGGATTCATCTTGACGGTCCTCTAAGTGAAGTCACGAGGTCGCGTCCCCAAGTGGAGCGCTATTTCCCCAGAGAAGTTTGGACTTTGAAGTTCAACTATTGGATTCCATCTTTGGATTCCTATACAAGCTTGACAGACGCATCTTTCGTGCAGAGGATGGACGGGCTTCCTTGTTGTTTTCTTTCACCTCTTACTTTCTTTGCCTGTTTTGTCAGCATGAGCATAAGCATTGCATGGCATCTCCTGCATTCGCCTCCATGCGTGTTTTCTTTTTTTTTTTTTTTTTTTTTTTTTTGCTTCTTGTCGCTTTATCTCGATCTTTGTTTGTGTTTGCGCCGATTTTGGGTTTGTCTGATCTCTCCAAGTAGAATCGTCAACCTTAGGCAGAAAGTGCTAATCATTTCTAAGTTTCCCCACAGAGTTCAACCCTTGTGGATGATGGTTATTTCAGTTATCTTTTTCCTTGCTTGGATAAGATAAAATCATCGTTTGAGTTCATTTCTCAATGACAGGTCTTGTTTGACCGTTTCATTCTAGTTTGATCCTAGATTGAACTTTGGTCTTTGACAACTTGCCTTCCAGGCGCCTAGCAAAGTTTAAGCGTGCACCTATGCTTTGTACATTTTGAGTCGCTGTGCTCCTTGTTTTCTTTTTGGTGTCGAGCCGCCGCGCTCCTTATTTTTCTTTTTGGCGTCGAGCCGCCGTGCTCCTTGTTTTCTTTTCTGGTGTCGAGCCGCCGTGCTCCTTGTTTTTCTTTTTTGGTGTCGAGCCGCCGTGCTCCTTGTTTTTCTTTTTTGGTGCCGAGCCGCCGTGCTCCTTGTTTTTCTTTTGGCGTCGAGCCGCCGTGCTCCTTGTTTTCCTTTTGGTGTCGAGCCGTCGTGCTCCTTGTTTTTCTTTTGGCGTCGAGCCGCCGTGCTCCTTGTTTTCCTTTTGGTGTCGAGCCGTCGTGCTCCTTGTTTTCTTTTCTGGTGTCGAGCCGCCGTGCTCCTTGTTTTTCTTTTTTGGTGCCGAGCCGCCGTGCTCCTTGTTTTCTTTTTGGCGTCGAGCCGCCGTGCTCCTTGTTTTTCTTTTTGGCGTCGAGCCGCCGTGCTCCTTGTTTTTCTTTTTGGCGTCGAGCCGCCGTGCTCCTTGTTTTCTTTTCTGGTGTCGAGCCGCCGTGCTCCTTGTTTTTCTTTTTTGGCGTCGAGCCGCCGTGCTCCTTGTTTTCCTTTTGGTGTCGAGCCGCCATGCTCCTTGTTTTTCTTTTTGGCGTCGAGCCGCCGTGCTCCTTGTTTTTCTTTTTGGCGTCGAGCCGCCGTGCTCCTTGTTTTTCTTTTTTGGTTTCGAGCCGCCGCGCTCCTTGTTTTTCTGTTTTGGTTTCGAGCCGCCGCGCCCCTTTGTTTTTCTGTTTTGGTTTCGAGCCACCGAGCTCCTTGTTATTTTTGTTTCGAGCCGCCGAGCCCCATGTTGTTTTTCTTAATGGTGTGTAAGTCCCGTGCAACGATAAGTCACAGGGCATCTTCCCTACGAAGTCCATTTACTTGGCATACAAGAGAGTTTAAATAACCCTGTTCTTTCCCTTGGTGGTTCCTGAAGATCCCGTTTGATCTTCATTTGAAGGAATTTCCAGGTCTTATTCGTTTTTTTGTTCGCATGATCCTACCACCGTGTGGACCCTATCTTATCTTTTGTATCTTGGATAATCAATTGGTCACGCTTGAACCTGCTGGGTCGTCGCTTTCTTGCCCCCAGTGTTGCCTTCGTTTCCCCAGTGCGTCTGGCTGTCCCCAGTGAGTTTGTTGCTCATTGAGGACGTCTTCCGCTCTGTGTTCGCTTTCGTTTTTGTCTGCATTTTGCGTTTTTATCATCCCGTCATTTTCATCATTGCTAGAGTTCATGGCATGTCGGCATTAGGTCTAGCTTTTGTCCATAGCATTGCATGATCATTGCATCTAAGGGCAAAATTTTCGGTTATCTGTATTTAAATATCTTTCACCCTGACCTAATAACGATTTTCATCGTTCATGTCATCCGGTGACGACATTTAAATAGGGGCAACTGTTGTACCCCAAATTTTTCCCTTAGATTCATTGATTCGTCTGCATAACATATTAGGTCAATCATTCGTGCATAACTAATCTTTTCATTTAGACTCTGTTTGTTTTGTTTCATTTGCGGAGATAGGTCTGCTGCAGAATATGCAAAGGTCATGGATTTCGTGACAGATGATTTTTGTGGTTCGTGCACCAAACCCTCACCACCTAATCCTTGGCTGTGCTAATAATAAAGAGCAAGTTCAACTTTGTCCCCATCTTTGAAAATGGATCATCCTCTACGCTTAAAGAGGAGTGTGGATCTTCTTGATAACAATAAGCTTGAAGCGGTTCACGATTTCATTTGAGGCCATATTCTATGTCGTTTTTCAAGAAGGGTTCAAAGAGGAAATTTCCTTTCACCGTAAACTAAATCCAAGTCTTGCGAGGTGTTCCAGGTTCTCAATTTATGATCAAGCTAGGCTCAAATTTAGTTTCAAGTGGCAAAGCTACAAGGAGATTAATTTTCAAGAGACTTGCGTCAAGATTTAACTCTAAGATTCAAGGCGCAATATTTAAGTTTTTATGAAATTCAAGTTGTTAAAATGACATGCCTTGTACCCTTCAAGTGTTGTCGATTAATCTCTGTATTCCCATAAGTAATACAGGCAATACAAGAATGGATATGCCATTATAGATGCATAGGACAAGTACTGACATTAAGAGGAGCTCCCAAAGTTTGTCGGTAGCCATACAAGACTTGAGTACACATATATAATAACTTACAAAGACCGCCTAGTTTTGGTTACCAATAATCGCCAATGATAACAAAAGTCAAGATTCCATTTGGATTCACCAAGACTACAGGTGTTCCAAAAGAGTACAGGATCCAGAGTCAACGGTCGTAAAAGAATTCGCTTTGATTTCAATACAAAGTACAAGTGTTATTCACATTCAAAGGACAAGCTCAAGCATGATTTCGAGCATCCATATTTATGCAGGTCCCATCCTTTGTTTTGTTTAGAGTTTGAATCAGATCTTGGAACGGCAGCGTGCCTCCTATATTGTCACCAACTCGGTACATCAAGACTTCTTCACACTACCTGAAAACGATGAAATAGGACTTTTATTTCTATGATCTTCTTGGACCTTACAGCATTGCATCCACCAAGCTTTGTAAGCCTTATTTCCTCACATAAAGCAGATTGAGCAGAGTCAGCTCTGAGAAGTTTCTAGGCACGATCGAACCTGTTAAAACTAGAGGAGGAGACTTACTAAGCCGCGATCGCTCCATAAAACAAGACCTGTACAGAAATCAAAGCGCCAAGCTGGAAGAAGCTCAATTCAGTGTCATCACAAAGCTCAAATAGGTGGCGATTTCCATCAAAGCACGCCAAGTACAAAGGTTATATAACAAGGTTTCCAACGAGATCATCGCAACAGGTGCTACGGTTCTGGATGCTGCAAACGACATTGCAATCTGCGACCTACATCACATAATAAAAACACAATTATCAGCTTCAAGCATGACTCGAACAACTATTGCAGCCAGCGGTAGCCAAACTTTAGGACAAGTTATTTTTTTCTCTGAGCATCATTGTTGGAGACTTTGTTCATAGTTCGGTCTCAAGTCTTCCAATTAGTAGCCGGTGCACACTTTGCTACATTTTCCAAGCACCCTGTCTCCACTTGAGTTTGTCACCTGTAACCTATTCAAAACGTGAAGGATAAAGTCAAATAATCAGGATTCACAATGCATTCAGATCTCAGTTTCGCATATGGCAAGAGAATCATCAATCGAACTGTACCCAAGGCCTGTTGAACAACATTTCAGTCCGACCGTTTGTAGTGGAATGGGTTTAAATAGAAACAAACCCTGCATACAAAACCATAACATAAGAGCTACATGATAACAAAAAGGGAAGAAAAATCATACAAGCACCAATCATAGGCCCATTATCGAAATCCAACACAGACATTTTCAAGAACAGCTATAGCAGTGCAATTCAAGGTGTTAAGAAGGTCAATGCATATATATCACTGGCAGAATTGTGTCTCACTTCAATGTTACCTGTTAAATCATTGGCCATCTCAGTTGAAGTTCTTTTACCATCGTCTGACTGCGCGTGGTTACCTGCCCGCTTACCAAGGAATAGCATCTTCAAGACCGTGCTTTGGGCTATTTCTTTATTCCATGTCCGACCTACTCACCACAACGACCACAATCATCAACCATCTCTTCGAGACCTCGTGCAAATGAATCGTAAGGTGCTGCAGCAATGAGCTTGTTTTGTCCTGAAAAGAGTTGGAGTTAAATGAGTGTCAACCCCCATCAATTAAGCAAACCTTGGCCAAAACTTTCAAAAAAAAACAAAGAATAATATCAAGCCCTGTAGGATTCCCTACGTGGCCTCAAGATTTTATCAGAATTATTATGCATCAAAGAAATCGGATCCTCAGCAGGACATTGAAGTTCCAATATTTCCAAATATATCCCAAACATCAACAGTTTCAAATTCCTATTTCGGCCTCAGAGATTGGTTTTATTTTGAATCAGAAAATATATCATCATTTTAAAGTTAAGTTGAGGGCGATATCTCAAGGATATCACCAGCAGCAACTTTTCCCAATTTGGAGCAATCAAGTGTCCTAAACCGTTCACATCATCAAAGCAATTAACTGGCATCAGCATTTCAAATATTTCAATTTCCCAAATCACCAAGGCAATAAATCGTACCAGACCAAAATATCAGACTTCCCCAAACCGTTCAAACCAGTATCAGATCATATCACCAAATCAATTATTTCAGCTTTCCAAATTGGGACCTAATCAAATCACAAAATCAAATCGGGCAAGGATAATATCTGCTTTCAATACCAACATTAAAAACATTCCAAAATCCTCATCATTGGCCAACATTATAAAGGGGCTTATTGGCATCAGAAAAAGAAAAACGAAAAATCAGAGAGAAAGCTATACGAAAAGAGACGAAGAGAGAAAAATCGCAAAATCCCCAAATCCACAATCACCAAAACCATATTTCCAAACCCACAAATACAGACTCAGAAGCGCAGTGGCTCGTCATCGTCTCCAAGTTCGCAACAACAAAGAAGACTAAAGCTCACTTCGAAATCGCGCAAAAGAGGTAAAGAAAGAGAGAAAGAGATCTTCCCTGAGAAGAGGGTCGTTCGCGATCGCCTCCCAACGTCGCCTTCGCTACCACCGTTTTTTTTCGCAATCTCTTTACAATCATCCATGTAAATGTAAATCTGAAAAACATAATGAGAATGGGGGCGGGGACCATGGGAAAGGGGGTTTTTTTTTTTTTTATTGTTCGATCGTGAGAAATCGAGAGAGAAAATGAAAGTGAGCGGCGGCGATTAGGGTTCATAAACCCTAATTGTTGAGAGAACTGAGAGGAATCGTGAGAGTGGCGAGAGAGAAGATTGAGATCGTATGGCTGCCCCTCCGTTTCTCTTAACCTTTTTTTTTTATGATCAAAATACTTTTCTTTTAATTAAAAAAAACAATTAGAACTGTTTTTATAAAAATATAACTCAACCTTTTTTTTATAACTACTAAAAGAAGAACTTTTATAATAAGAACTCTCATTCTCTAAAACAATTTTTTTTTTTTTTTACAAACTCCTATTAACTTCTTTTAATAAACTAAAACTAAAATAATCCTTTTTTAAAATCCTTAACTTTTTGTCATTTAAATAATTCTAAATATTAAAACCTTTCTTTAAGAAAAAAATCTAAATTAATGCAACCCCTTTTTTTTTTTTGTACAATTAAGTTTAGATAAGTAAAACCTTTTTATTTTAATATTAAATTAATTAACCTTTTATAAGAAAATTCTAACTAAAATCAACCTTTTTTTCATAATAAACTTTAAAATCAACTTTTTTCAATCAACTCTTTTTCTTAAAATCAAACTCGTTAGATCCTACGTTTGAGTGAAATCGCATGCTGTGGGTTATCTCATGATTGATATTTATGTTTACTATTTCTTACATATATGTATGTTTTACTGTCAAAACCCTTTTCAAAAATACTAAAAAACTCTCGATCCAACGTCGAGCCACTTTTCTGCCTATGTAAGTCGAGTGCCCTCGGGCCTCGCATTCAACCTTCTCGGTCACTATACACTTAAACTAGCCCACTTTGCTAGTACGCACTAATAAATCAGTTAGTTGGGTCCCTCGACATTCCAAAGGAAAAGTTATTAAAATTGACTAAACCGTCATAGGACTAACACCTTTAGAACCCTTGGCCATAGGATTCGGAGTCGCCGTACTCCACGTCTCGCCGTAGACACTTAGAATCTTAGCCTTAGGATCGGAGTCGCCGCACTCCAAGTAAATGCTCCGCCGCGAACATTTACAATCCTACCCCTCTAAAACCAACCTACAACTTTAGAGTCGCCGCACTCTATGTAAGGTCTTGCCCAAGATTTTACCTCCCCTTGGAACCTTGACCCCGTCAAGAAGTCCCTCTTTCAGAACTACGCATACTCTGATTCTACACCCGAGGATACGTAGGCGTAAGGTGCGATACCTTATCGAGTATACTTAGATACTAACCCCTAGGGTCCAACCTTTAGCGTAGCACCCTTAGCAAGCGAATGAGAGATAACATAATACTAACGAGAGGTTCCCGTAGAGTACTACGGACGTTTAGGATGCTAATACCTTCCCTAGGCGTAACCAACCCCCGAACCTTAGATCTTTAGGTTTTTCGCTTTTGAACCTTTCCTTTGGATAAATCAAAGACGGTGGTGAACATTTAAAGAAATGTGATCCTAGTTCATTAATAACTATGGTATCCAATTCTCACCGCAACACTACGTCTAGAACTAGGTGACGCCATTTCATTTATTCGTAGAAATAGACGCCTAGATCCCCAATAGGAGCACCAGATACAGTCTTCTCTTCGGCTGTCCTCCTTAGGAATCATCAAGAAACTCTACTCCCCAAGATGAATGTATTCTCCGTGAATGGCATCTTTGAGTTTCTTCCAAATTCTCGAACTTTCCTGACTTGATCTATTCCTTGTGGATAGCTTGCCTTGAATGTCTCGGGGTTTGGGTACCCACTACGGTCATAATCTTGGACCTTAACTAAGGAACCCTCTTTAAAAGCTAAAAGTCGCTGGATAGTAAACCTCGCACGTTTACCAGTGGTTTTTATCTTTAAAAGAGTTATCTCTCCTAATGGAAAGGAGATGATAGACCCACGGGCTTCTTAAAAGCATCGGCCTCCTCTTGGGCATTATTCAAGGACACTACGGCCTCTTAGAAGTATTCACAGCCTCCTCTTAGGCTTCGTATAATGATCTCTTCCTCCGAGAATGATAGCCTCCTCTCGGGCTTCGTACAAGGACCCGTCGGCTTCTTAAAAGTTTCCAGCCTCCTCTTGGGCTTCGTACAAATTGTCCCGACGACCTCCTAGAGGTATAGGAACAGAACTTAGTCATCCTCATAGAATAGTCCTTTCATAGAGTCTACTACTGTTTCTCACAACATAGTACAAAAGATAAAACTCTAGACACGGACAGTCTAACTTCCTTGAGTCTCAAAGACATTCTCAAGCACCCTTCGTTAAATAGGAAGGAAACCCGCAGACTCGGACAGTCTCGACACCCTTTGGATTTCCCGTTTCCTCAAAGAGAAGGAAATATCCCTGATCCTCAAATTAAATCCATGTGTACAGTGATGCTCATATAAGAACTGATTTTCTCTTTTAAAATCAGTATATTGGATCTGTCACTCAACTCAAACAACCGTTTAGCCTCTCTCTCGGGCTTTGTACGAGACACATAAGAGACTCCCTCGTTGAGTCAATCCCCCTTTCGCCTCCATCTCGGGCTTTGTACGAGATACAAAAAGGTTCTTATAGAGCCAAACAAACAATCGCCTCCATCTCGGGCTTCGTACGAGATACAAAAAACTCTCTTGTTGAGTCAAATAGCCTCCATCTCGGGCTTTATACGAGATACCAAAAGATTCCCTCGTTGAGTCAACCCTTTTAGCCTCTCTCTCGGGCTTTGTGCGAGACACCTAAATAGCCTCCTCTTAGGCTTTGTATAATGATTTTACTAGCGGAAAGTAGCCTCCTCTTAGGCTTTGTATAAGAAAACCACTGGTTAATCCAATTAACCTTTTAGCATCAAAGTTGTGCCTCGTTCACAGTACACAAACATCAACAACTCCTTCCCCTTCATCTAATCGCTGTAAGCGGAAAGCCTCTGGATCCTCTACATCCATGCCACTGTCCCTCTTTTAGCATGAGAAATTCCTAAGGAAAGATGGCATTGCTCTACACTGAGTTAAAGTCTTCTCCTTCAGGTTAAAACCCTTTCTTCGGAAATTATGGCATTGCTCGGATACGTGTATCCCAGTTAAAGTAATTCTCCTTCTCCCCTCTTTAGAGAGGACAAATTCTCTCTAAAGCCGAGGTCTTTCAGCTTCACGTCTTGTGCTTTGAACAAGACACAAATAGACCTTTTAGCTTCACATCTTGGGCTTTGAACAAGTTACAAATCACCTTTCGCTTCACGTCTTGGGCTTTGAACAAGACACCAAAAACACCTATTTCCTCCCATAGAATAGGAGGAACTACGAACGCTCTGATTTCCCAGTTTCGGTAATCGGGAATACGTAGGCATAAGATCGAAAGAAAAGATCTTAGCGAGCGCAATCAACAAAAAAACCAAATCCCATATCTCAGTCAATCAAAAGCAGTAATGCAAAAACATCAGTCCTAACATCCTAATCCTTGTTCCCCGCCAGAAACCTTCTGCCCAGGTAAAAAAGAAAGAAAACAGTATTGGCAAAAATACAAATAACCAGTACAAAGGCCCCCCCACATTGATAGCATCCGTAACCTAACAGACCGCTGTTTAAACTCAGTATGCAAGCAGGGTTAATTGGAGACATCTATTTCCCTTCCTTATTCAGCTCACAATAGGATAAAAAATGAATCGACCTGTAGTTCAAAGCTCAAACCGCAGAGAGCGACCAGCGCTTAAGAACCACGTCCAAAATCGCTCGCTACAGAAAAGTGGCGCCCACCGTGGGGCCTTTCTTTCTTTCTGTTTCTGTTTTCCTTGAAAATGGCGACTCTGCTGGGGAGTCTTTGCCAAGATCTTTTTGCCTTAGGGCATCATCCCCGTTTTCCACGGAAAATGGGAACTCTACCGAAGAGAAAGATTGACCTATGCTGGTCCATCTCTTAGGCAGGGAACCACAGATTGGGGCTTCCGCCGGGGAACCCATTTCTGTCAGGAACTTAGGAATCATAGCTTTATAAGTCTAGGATGATTAGGACAAATATATATACTGCTTTTCCTAATTGCTATACGTGTTTATTTTTCTGCTAATGGGAATGTGGGTGATGCCGTATGTGGAAAGATTGAGTATACACCTAGAAAAGCCAAACCCTTTCGTAGTGCGGAAACTATCGAAAATAGTTGTTACGCGATACTACCCTCATTTGAGGCTGGTGATCTATTCTCGGTGAATGGCACTTACTCTAAGATTGCTCTACAACTCGCTGGCGATCCGCTTGTTGTTTTGCTTTCCTGGGAGGAGCTGATGATAATGAGTACAGGTACAAAAATCACCCTAGTATAAACCTTTGGGGATGGGTAGAGCCTTGACTTCATGACAACGACCCTTTGACCCCATGTTTTTTCTATGTTTTTGTGTGCTGCATTCATGCATTCATTTAATAAAACATTAAAACATTCAAAAAAAATTTTCTCTTCTAGTCTCTCTGTTTTTCAAATTAAACTAAGACTATGATTGCAAATATCAGAGAAGAGGATTACGCTAATGGATTTCAGTAGAAGGAGAACTCACCAGTATACCTTCAAGGTTCCAAAATTAGGGGATTTGAGAAAGTTAGCGAGGATGATCGTTAACCCAGAGGCTTTCAGAGCCAAGCACGGTGGTTTGCTACCACTGTTAAGAGTCCATGTGATTAAGGGGATCATGGACGCGCTCATTCAATTCTACGATCCGGTTTATCATTGTTTCACATTCCCGAATTACCAGCTTGCACCAACGCTGGAGGAGTATTCTCATCTGACTGATTTATATATCACTGATCGAGCTCCATTTTCTGGACTGGAAGAAATTCCAAAGAATCAGACTATTGCAATAGCAATTCATTTGGACGAGTCTGAGGTCAGCACTCACATGACCACTAAGGGTGGCATCCAAGGTTTTCCAGCCCAGTTCTTGACAAAGAAAGCTCTGTACTTCGCTAGTATAGGGAACGAGACTGCTTTTGAAAGCATCTTTGTCTTGCTCACCTACGGGTTATTTTTGTTTCCCAACATCAATAACTTCGTCGATATCAACGCTATTAAGGTTTTTCTCATTGGAAACCCTGTGCCGACTTTGCTCGCAGATGCGTATCATTCTGTACACTTGGGAAATTTGTACAGCGGAGGGGAGATCACATGCTGTGTACCTTTGCTTTATAAATGGTTTATCTCGCACTTACCCAAGTCTGCTGCTTTTTGGGATTGCAAGAGTGTCTTACGTTGGTCGCAGAAGATCATGTCTCTCACCAATTTCGATATAGATTGGTGTAATAGGATTTATGAGGGAATCAGAATCATTGACCGTTGTGGAAACTTCCCCAGCGTACCCCTCATAGGAACTAAAGGAGGAATCAACTATCATCCGATATTGGTTCTTCGTCAATTTGGATACCCGATGAGACACATCCCACTGGGTGTTCATCTGGAAGGTCTTTTCTTCAAGGAAGGAGAAAGTGACAGAGCACTAAAAATGGAAATAGTGCAAGCTTGGAAACAGGTTCATAAGAAAGGACGAGAGTCTCTGGGAAAACCGGACTGTGTCTCGGTGGAGCCTTATCTCCATTGGGTACAAACTAGAGCTCTCAAGCTAAAGATGCCTTATCCTCGTTACGGAATTCTTCCACCGAGGGAAACTGTCACGTACTTCATGACGGAAACTGAAAAGCTTCAGGTTACTCTCAACAAAGTTCAAAAGGAAAGAAGATCTTGGAAGAACAAGTACCGCACCCTCGACGTAGAGTGTATCCAAATACAGCAATTACTGAAAGAGAAAGATGCTCTGATTGAAATTTTGGAGCAACATGCTGTGGAGAATCAAGATGACCAAAGGAATTTGCTCGCTCCTTTCACCTGGCAAAGGAATGACAACCCGACAACGACCCAAGCGCCCCGGTCAAAGAAGAGGACTCGGGACCCATTAGTTTAGGTTTCTGTTTCTGCACTTTGTAATCTACTGTATTTCCATTTCTGTAATCCTTTGGAATTCAATAAAAAGGGGTTTCCCCACTGTTTGATATTTGCAATCTAATTGTCGAAGTTTATTTTGATTAAACCAAAAAAACAATTAATATAATCATTGCATTCATCATTCTCACATCGCGTATTCTCCTTCCTTACGAATCTTACGTTTGTGTCTTGATTCTAGAGTCAAACTGTCTCATTCGTACAATACTCGGGCCAATCGTCAGAAAAGGATGGATGATCTTGAGGAAGAAAACAGAGAGTTGAAAGAAGAGATCGACGCTCTGAGAGAGGATATGAGAAAGCTTCGTAACGACATGCAAGCCATGGCAGAAGCTCAGCTACAAAGAACTGTGATCTCAGAGATCACCTCAATGCCCACCATAGAAAAGTATGATCCTAGGTATCAGATGCCGAAAGATCGTCCGTGGGGCATGCCTGTTAACTATATCCCGGAAGGATATGTTCCGCCGATCACTGAAGATCAGGGAATCACAACAGAAGCCGCTGGGCCTGAAGGTTACAAACTTCGGGAAAGCGAAGATGCCAGGGGCATACTCAAGACTCCTGAAGGTTACAAACTTTGGGAGGCGCCAAGACTTACTGCCGTAGTCACGGTACCACCCCCTATGGTGCACACTGTCCCGGAAGGACAGATTCCACAGACACCTTCTGGTAAGAAGGAAACTATGTTTGACAGAATGGATGAATTCCAGGAGCAGTTCTTGGAAATGCAGAAAGAGCTGCAGGCCATTCGTGGTCAGGATCTATTTGGAAAGGACGCCGCAGACCTCTGCTTGGTCCCCAATGTGAAAGTCCCGCACAAGTTCCAAGTGCCCGACTTTGAAAAATACAAGGGTAACTCTTGCCCTCAGAGCCATCTGGTGATGTACGCTTGATAACGCGAAATTATATCGTGTATTTGACTTGACATGCATGAATTTATATTGTGTTTTTAATGGGTTTTTCCCGATTTATGTTTTATTCTACCCGTATTTGTTTATGTTTTTCAGGCACTCGAGTCGAACCGGGATTTATCGGAAAATAAATATTTATTGAAGAAATTGAAGAGAAAAGAATTGAAGAGGAAAGAAAATGAATTGAAAGAAATTGGAATGGAAAGAATGGAAAATGGAAAGAAAGAAAAAAAAGAAGAAAAGAAAAAAAAAATATAAAGGTGGGCCCACCACCACACATATGGCGCAAGCCACATTGTGGGTGGCGCCCACCACCAGCAGCTAAAGTGGCGCAAGCCACATTTGGAGAGAATGAAGAGGTGGCGCGAGCCACCTATTTCTGGGGGAAAATAACTTCCCACTTTCCGGCATTTTCTAGGTTTTCCACTATTCTTCCGGTCTTCTCTCAATCCGGTTTCCACGCGCATCTTCTTCTCAACTGCCAAGGCAACTCATATAAATGGAACTGAAGACCTCCATTTAGGGGGTCGGCGAATTTGGAAGAGAACTCGGAGTGAACTATTTTCTGCACTATTTTTCGATCAAACAATTTGTTTTCTTTCTGCACTTTCATTTCTTTGTTTTTCCTCGTGTAAGCAACTGTGTTGGATCACTTCAAGTTTGTACCAAGGATTCGTTTTCCAGTTATTTCAATTCCAGGTTTTTTATTATATGCTTTATTCTGTCGTTATTTGCAGCATGATTTGTAGTAGTTATATATATATTGTTAGCATGTTTTCCATTCCAACCATGTCTGGCTAAGCTATTTGATATCAGTATGTAAACAAGTTATTCAGATGGAATTTAATAATAATCGGTGCTATATTTTTGCAAATTAGTTTTTAGGCCGAGGTTTCTTATTTTATCAAGTAGTTTTTCTTACGAAAGTAAAAAGACATTTAAGGTCGAAGTCAAGATAAACGAGAGTTTGAGAGTTTAACCAGATAGCTGAAACTAGGCATTGATTTTAAACACAGCGGAAGCAATTTGGAATCGATTAGGACCTGTTTATTTTCAAAAAGTATTTTTAAATGCAAATGATGCGGCGAGAGCGCTCATTCTGATTTAACGGTATAGTCTGAATCAACAAACACGAGAGTGTGAGGTGAGGTCTTTTAAATGAATGTTTTCTACTGAAAAGTAATTTGACATTTAAACCTGCACCGATGACTTATTAAACTCCAGACGATTAATGCGTTACATACTGATATCTCGTTATTGATTATTTTTATTCAAAGTTAGTACTCTTAGATTTATTTTCTGTCGCCTTACTTCCCTTAGAAATATTAGTCTTAGCTAAACATAGTAACTTTCTGATAGCACTAGTTTGATTATCAGTCCTTGTGGGATCGATATCTTTTTAAAACTACGCGATAGACTGTGCGCTTGCAGTTAGTAACCCCATTCGACTCATAAAGTCGCGATCAAGTTTTTGGCGCCGTTGCCGGGGACTTTGATTTAGTCATTAGTGCGATTCATTTGTTGCGCAGTATAGACTAAGGCAACAAATTTTATTTTCCTTTTTTCTCGATTGTATGCCAAGTACTCGCTCACAAAGCGAAGACTTGCAACCCCTAATCGCCGAACTAGAGCGTTTCTTACATTTAAGACGCAGACTACTTGAGTATCAACGCAAGTATAATATTCCTGATCTCCCTGCTTACCCCCCTGAACCAGTCAAGGAATAAAACATGGGTGAGAGACCACAAAACCGTCCTCTTAAGTTCTATGCCACCCCGTCTGAGCAAGAACCACATAGTAGCATTGCTGCCCCTGCTATCAACCGAAACGATTTCGAGTTGAAACCTTCATTGCTGTCAGCCGTACAACAACATCAGTTTTCTGGAAACCCTACAGAAGATCCCAACGAACATCTGACCAAGTTTGTGCAGTACGCAGACACAGTAAAGGCAAATGGTGTAACTGCAGACGCAATAAGACTACGTCTTTTTCCTTTCTCATTAAGAGACAGAGCTTGGGCTTGGTTGCAATCCTTGCCATCAAACTCTGTTACTACGTGGGATGAGTTGAAAAAGGTATTCTTAGCACGATATTTCCCCCCGAGCAAAACAGCTATGTTGAGAGCCCAAATTAATAGTTTTCGACAGAAGGATAACGAATCTCTTTACGATGCATGGGAAAGATATAAAGACATGATGAGGATGTGCCCACATCACAGTCTTGAAGATTGGTTAATTATCCATACATTTTACAATGGTCTCTTGTACAATACAAGATTGACAATAGATGCCGCCGCTGGTGGTACGCTTATGGATAAACCATATGAAGAAGCCCACCAACTGATCGAGAGCATGGCTCAAAACCACTACCAATGGGGAGGAGAAAGAACTGTAGTGGAAAAATCCCAAACAAAAGGTGGAATGTACGAGGTAAGTAGCCTTGATCATGTCAATGCTAAGGTAGATGCCCTTGCCCAAAAGATTGATAACTTGACCATAACACCTGCAGCCACCGTGGCTGCTGTAGCTCAAAACTGCGAATTATGCGGAAACCCTGGACATGTTGCCACTGAATGTCAAATTTTGGCAGGAGTCTCCAGTGACCAAGTAAATTATGCTCAAGGTAACCCTTATGCAAATACCTACAATCCGGGATGGAAGAACCACCCAAACTTCTCTTATAAAAACAACAATGCATTATATGCACCTGGTCAGGCACCTGCTGCGCCACCAGGCTACCAAAAGGCTGCTGCAACTGCCCCTAATGTTCCTAGGAAGTCCAACCTTGAACTACTGATGGAAAACTTTATAGCTACCCAGGCTCAAACAAACAAAGACTTCCTGAATCAAAATATACACACTAGTGAGAAAATTAAGCAATTAGCAAACAAAGTAGACGCTTTAGCCACCCACAACAAAATGCTTGAAACCCAAATTTCGCAAGTGGCACAACAACAAGCACCTACTGCCGCCCCTGCAGGAACATTTCCTGGACAGCCACAACCTAACCCGAAAGGACATGCAAATGCCGTTATATTGAGAAGTGGTAAAGAACTAGAAGGACCCGCTGATCCAAGACTTCAGAATCCGCCCATGTACCAAAAGCCTAATACTGAGAAGGAGAATGAATCCAAGGAAAAGGAAGATAATGACCAAGAGGCCGTGGAGAAGCCTTATGTGCCTCCACCACCATATAAACCACCGATTCCGTATCCTCAAAGATTCGCAAATTCTAAAACTGCAGGGCAATTTAAGAAATTTGTCAAACTTCTGAAATAATTAAACATCACAATACCTTTTACAGAAGCTATCACTCAGATGCCCTCATATGCTAAGTTCCTTAAAGAAATCCTATCTAATAAGAAAAAGATTGAGGATAACGAAACAGTTACGCTTACTGCTGAGTGTAGCGCAATAATCCAAAACAACATGCCTCATAAACTGAAAGACCCAGGTAGTTTCTCCATACCCTGTGTAATTGGAAAGTTCGTCATAGACAAGGCTCTGTGCGACTTAGGTGCCAGTATCAGTGTAATGCCCTTATCCATATGCAAAAGGCTTGATATGGGAGAATTAAGACCAACTAAGATGTCCGTTCAATTAGCCGACCACTCTATTAAATATCCCGTTGGTATACTAGAGAATGTTCCAGTTCGAATCGGACAATTCTATATTCCTACCGATTTTATAATCATGGACATTAAAGAAGACTCCACTACGCCTATCATATTAGGAAGACCATTCTTAGCTACCGCCGGAGCCATTATGGACGTAAAAAGAGGTAAGCTAACCTTTGAAGTCGGTGAGGAAAAGGTTGAATTTATCCTGACACAGTTCTTACAAGCACCAGCTATAGAGGACACATGTTATCTATTAGATGTCATAGATGAGTGCGTAAGAGAAATGGAAATGGAACCGACCATATACTCAGATATTATAAAAATTCCAATACCTCCGATTTTTGAAGATGATAATTGGCGTGAACCATACCAAGATGATAGCCTAAGCGAATGTTTAGCACTTACACCCGATCATTTTCCTTGCCCAAAGAAACCAGCGTTAGAACTGAAAACGCTACCCGACAGTTTAAGGTACGAATTCCTAGACACGGAACTCGAACGACCTGTAATAGTCAATGCAGACTTAGGACAACCCGAAACCAAGAAACTTTTAGATGTCTTAAGAAAATATCCAACTGAGTTGGGCTACAACATCGCTGACCTTAAAGGAATAAGTCCTTCTATCTGTATGCATCGCATTATGCTAGAGGAAGACTGTAAGACCTCTAGAGAACACCAGAGAAGGATTAATCCAATCCTAAGTACTGTAGTTAAGGATGAAGTGAAAAAGCTTTTAGATGCGGGAATTATATACCCGATATCAGACAGTAAATGGGTTAGCCCAGTACATGTCGTACCTAAGAAGGGAGGTGTTACAGTTGTTAAGAACTCAAAAGGTGAATCTATAACGCAAAGAGTCGTAACTGGAAGTAGAATGTGTATCGATTATAGAAAATTGAACAAAGCTACTCGTAAAGATCATTTTCCATTACCATTCATTGACCAAATGTTGGAACGATTGGCAAAACATTCTTACTTCTGCTATTTAGACGGTTATTCAGGATTCTTTCAAATCCCTATTCATCCTGATGACCAAGAAAAGACAACTTTCACATGTCCCTATGGTACATTTGCTTACCGACGAATGCCGTTTGGACTATGTAACGCTCCCGCAACATTCCAAAGATGCATGATGTCGATTTTCGCTGACTTTATAGACGGCATTATGGAAGTGTTTATGGACGATTTTTCTGTTTGTGGGCAGAGTTTTGAAGGATGTCTATCGAACCTAGAAATGGTACTTGAAAGATGTGTAAAAGTCAATCTCGTACTAAACTGGGAGAAATGCCATTTTATGGTAAATCAAGGAATCGTGCTTGGACACGTAGTATCTGATAGAGGGATTGAAGTTGATAAAGCAAAGATAGAGATTATAGAAAACCTTCAACCTCCAAAATCCGTACGAGAAATAAGAAGTTTCTTAGGACACGCGGGTTTCTACCGACGATTCTTTAAAGATTTCTCGAAAATTACCAAACCACTGACAGGTTTATTAATGAAAGACGCTGAATTTATCTTCGACGAGAAATGCCTAAAAGCGTTTGAGAAATTAAAAACGGCTCTCGTTACCGCACCTATCATGCAACCACCTGATTGGAGACTACCATTTGAAATCATGTGTGATGCGAGTGACTATGCCGTAGGCGCGGTCTTAGGACAAAGAAATGACAGAAAGCTCCATGCAATTTACTACGCAAGTAGAACCTTAGATCCTGCCCAAATGAACTACGCCACCACTGAAAAGGAACTCCTAGCTGTCGTGTTCGCTCTGGATAAATTCCGATCCTACTTGGTAGGAGCGAAAATCATTATCTATACCGATCATGCTGCGATAAGATACCTATTAAGTAAGAAAGATCCAAACCTAGACTTTTAAGATGGATACTACTCTTACAAGAATTCGACCTAGAGATAAAGGATAAAAAGGGCACCGAAAATGTAGTCGCAGACCATTTATCAAGAATTGAAGGTATTAAGCCTGAACAAGTGCCTATTAATGATGACTTCCCATATGAGCGACTGATAGCCCAATTGGAAAGCAATATGTCTGAATTAACCTTGAACGATACCAGACCAAGGGAATTAGTGGAAGAAATTCAAACGAACACAACACTGCCATGGTATGCTGACTTTGTTAACTACCTAGCTGCTGGGGTACTTCCACCAGATCTAACTTACCAACAAAAGAAGAAATTCTTTCATGACCTTAAACAATACTATTGGGATGAGCCCCTACTTTTTAAGAGGGGTGCCGATGGAATTTTCCATCGATGTGTACCCGAAGATGAAATAGAAAACATAATCTCACATTGTCACTCTGCTCCTTATGGCGGACACGCAAGCACTTCAAAAACTTGCGCTAAGATCTTACAATCTGGCCTATTCTGGCCTAATCTATGGAAAGATGTCCATATCGCGATATTAAACTGCGACAGGTGCCAACGCACCGGTAACATCTCCAGACGCGATGAGATGCCACAAAAGGGTATTTTAGAAGTGGAAGTTTTTGATGTGTGGGGGATTGACTTCATGGGACCATTCCCATCTTCTTTTGGTAATAAGTATATACTCGTTGCTGTTGATTACGTTTCAAAATGGATCGAGGCTGTAGCTTCTCCAACAAATGACACACGAGTAGTAATCAAGCTTTTCAAGAACATAATCTTCCCTAGATTCGGTGTGCCCAGACTTGTCATCAGTGACGGAGGCTCCCATTTTATATCTAAGATATTTGAAAAACTTCTACTGAAGTATGGAGTCCGACACCGTGTAGCAACACCGTATCATCCACAAACAAGTGGACAAGTCGAAGTCTCGAACAGAGAAATCAAACAAATCTTAGAAAAGACTGTTGCAACCTCTAGAAAAGACTGGTCATCGAAATTACACGAAGCTCTGTGGGCATATAGGACAGCTTATAAAACCCCAATAGGAACCACACCTTTTAAGTTAGTCTACGGAAAATCATGCCATCTCCCTGTAGAATTAGAGCACAAAGCTTACTGGGCCATTAAGACCCTCAACTTAGACCATAATGCCGCAGGTGAGAAAAAAATCTTAGACATTCACGAACTAGAAGAACTTCGACTAGACGCATACGAGAATTCTAGGATATATAAAGAAAGAACTAAAAAATGGCATGACAAACGCATTTCCCGTAAAGAATTTAATGAAGGCGACGTAGTGCTCCTATTTAATTCACGCCTTAAACTCTTTCCAGGAAAACTTAGATCTAGATGGTCAGGACCTTTCATAATAAGTAAGGTTTTCCCGAGCGGTGTCGTAGAAATAAAAAGTAGATCTAGTCAACCATTTATAGTAAACGGACAGCGTTTAAAACATTATCACTGCGTAGACAATAGAGATTACTCGGCCAGTCTAAAGCTCCTAGAGTTGCCCATTCATTCTGAAAACTGACATTGCACTAGGACTATGTCAGGCTTAAGACATTAAAAACAGCGCTTGGTGGGAGGCAACCCACGTATTTTAATTACCCAAATTTTAAATGCTTTATCTCGTTTCATTTTATTTTATTTTGTTTTATTTGATTTTTGTTACTCCTTGTTTAGTTTTTACCTTTTATTGCAATTTTATTTTTTTTCCTGCTTCCTCTCCTTCTCCCCATTTCTTGACACCCTAATTTACATGTTCATCACTAACTTTGCATGATTCTCTACTTACTTACAGGCTAACTTAGCTTAGTTAGTAACTAACTTTCAAGATGCAACAAGTGGATTACATGAACATTGTTTTCAGAGGCAGAGCTCAGAGGAGGAGATTTGAGATGTTAGCTCAGAGAGATATGGCTTTGACTATTTACTATGATGGACCTACCATGGCTGAGTTAGGTATCAGGGACAGCATCCTGTTTCTGTTTAGCCAGCTGGGGTGGGAGACTGCTTCTATCAGACAAAGGTTTACTTCTTATCGTAGGCTGACACTTGAGTTCCTTAGCTCACTTACTCACATACCTAACCATGGCTACGGATTCCATAGAGGGCTGGTTACTTTTAGACTGTTTGATAATGACTATACCTATAACCATAGAGAACTTGCTGAACTCCTAGGATTTCCTAGTGGACCTGATGTGATTACCGCATACCAAGATGAAGTGCTCCTTGACCTTGACTTGAACTACTTTTGGGGAAACATAACTGGTAATTATAATCCTGAACCCTTTGGCATGTTTTCTGAGAGTATCCACAACCCAGCCATCCAGTATTTTCACAAAATCCTAGCCCATACCGTTTTCGGTAAGGAAGAAAATGACACCTCTGTATCCAGAACTGAGCTCTATATTTTGTATTGTGCTTCACAGGGCCGCCCAGTAAATGGTGCTACCTTTATGATCACTAATTTGGTGAGTCTTATACTGGATGCTCGAACCCCTATCATAGTAGGAGGTTTAGTCACTATGATAGCAAATGCCATAGGATTGAGGCAGCCTCTGATCAGGTTTAACCCTCTTGGTACCTTCCGACCTATGAACCTTAACTTCTGCTTTAACCGCCGTATCATAGGAAGCCTCGGGCCGGATACCTTTGACTACCTAATTAATAATGAGGTCGTCCGTCTTTTCACTTTACCTAACCATGAGCACACCAGTGTCCACAATAGAAACAATTGGTTTTATGACTTGACCGACCCACTTCCTGCTCCACCATCACCACCTGATACACCACAGATTTATGAATTTGATGCAGACTATATTTCTGATGCTGAATCTCACACTCCTACTATAGCTCCTATAGCTCCCCCTCCACCAATTGATTTCACTACTGCCATAACTGCCTTGGAAAACCGAGTGACTGACCTTCAAACAGAATTCACCACTATTCGCACTGAATTTCATGGATTTATGGATATAGTGGTAGAACAATTGGATCATTTTCATCAGCAACTATTTTCTAGAGGACTTGCTAATAATCCAAATCAACGTGGCTAGGGCAGTACTTGCTTCACATCCGAGCTTCTGCATTTAACAGTGAGGACACAGTTAATTCTAAGTGTGGGAGACGGAAGCTAACTTTTCATTCAGTTTTTTCTCATTTCCGTAATTCAATTCAGTTTTTTCCAATTCCGTAATTTAATTTTTACTGTCACAAATTTTTCATTTCAGTTGCACTTGGGTTTAATGTATTTTGGTTTAAATTGACTAAAGTTTCAAGTTTAAATTGCTTTCAGTATGTTGGTTTGCTTTGGCTACATTTATTGTTTTGCTTTGGTTGCATTTATTTTTATTCAGTTCAAGCATGTGAATCTGACTGCTATTTCATTGATTTTCTGCTATTTCATTATTCATATGTTTGCTATATCATCTATCATCACTCTGCTCTATAATTTAATACTGATAAAAGGACATGCATGGTCTTGATAAAAATCTAGTAGCCTGCTAGCATGACAAATCTTATCACATGCAGAAAATTATCACATGCAGAAAAGAAACAAAATTGAAGGAATCTGCATGTGAAGTGTGGAAGTTGCAGTTCAAAACGAAAAAGAATAATAACGAAAAAAATTATTATTAAGTTTTAATGTGGCTCCCGCCACCATGTGTTCATGTGGCGCTCGCCATTTTGCTCCCATGTGGCTCCCGCCACCCTTGGCCTTGTGGCTCGCGCCACCCTCCTTTCATGTGGCTCTCGCCACTTCTTAAAATCACGTGGCTCCCGCCACTTTGCAAACATGTGGCTTCCGCCACTTGGTACTTTGTGGCCCCCGCCACCTATAATTTAACCCCTGCATGTTCACATGCATGTGCATGTGGGACACTTGTTCCCCACGTACAATGCATGCAGAGCACATGGCCTTCCTTTGACCAATTTATTCCACACTAATCTGCAACTATTTCACACTTTCCTCTATTTAAACTGATATCTACACTGCTCAGCCACTCACTCGCAAATAACCATTCCTCTTCATAAACACACTAAAAAGTTCTGTGAGTTTTGCACTGCAACATATTCAGAAAATGGAACCAGCAGCAACAACACAAGGGTTTACATTACTTTGCAGAGATCAAAACCAAGCAGCTCTTCTCCAGTCGCTTAGACAACGCGAGATCGAGCCAACAAGGTATGCGGATACTAATTGTTTAGAAGTTTTAGGACTTACCGAAAGCGTAGACTTTTTATTGAAAAGAGTGAATTTGCAACAATTTTTGTCTAATAGAGACCCCGTCTATGTCCCGCTTACCTTAGAATTTCTTAGCTCTCTTATTTATGACCCCGAAGGGACGGTCCAGTTTCGAATGTTTAATATTGAATTTAATTTCACTTTTGATGAACTGGCCGCTAAACTAAATTTCCCAGTAGGAGACAATGTATGGTATAGTATCCCGTGTGGGTCTGACTGGGTTCACAGTTACAAGTGTCTTTGGAGAGGTCTAACGGGCACCGATACGCAAAGTTGTGAAGGAAATAAGGCCACTCTCATTCAAAACCCGGCTTTTCGTTATTTTCGCCAACTATTGGCCACTACAATTTTCGGCCGGTCTAATTCAAACAAAGTAAACGAGAAGGAGTTTTTCTATTTACTTAGCGCATTTGCAGACCGCCGAATAAACCATATTCCGTTCATGTTTAACCATATGTGCTCCATTACCGCCACGAACAAAGGTTCTATCACATTCGGCGGTCTAATAACAACTATAGCTCGAGCCCTTGGGCTCGAAGCCCATCTCGCAGCCTTAACACCACTTCCTTCTCTTACCATTGATTTGAAAATGACTGAACGTATGAAGCTGGTCAAGAAAAGAGAAGACAGTATATATGATCTGCTGATTGACAATAAAGTTTTCCCAAATTTTACACTTCCTAACCCAAGTCGCACAGATGTGCAGCGAGAGGAAAACTATTGTTATACTGATAACCCAGGCCCCGCGCACATTCCTGAGAATGTTGCTGCTGGCGGGGACGAAACTAACTCACAAGCACACACCGCACCCTCCTCCTCTAATTTTGTTGCAGGTACATCATCCAGACGCAGGCCTAGGAGACGAGAGGAAGAACCATCCAGAAATCTAGAGAGCATATACGCTGAGGTGATGAGACAGAGTGAAGCAAACACACTCCGCGACCAAACCATACAAAGCATCGCAGCTCAGCAAGCTCAAATGATGGCTCAACAAACCCAGATGTACAACCAACAAGCGGAGATGATCCAGGTTTTACAACAAATGCAGCGAAGCCAGGACGACATGGCAGAG
Source organism: Lathyrus tuberosus (assembly GCA_022829125.1). Classification (NCBI taxonomy): domain Eukaryota; kingdom Viridiplantae; phylum Streptophyta; class Magnoliopsida; order Fabales; family Fabaceae; genus Lathyrus; species Lathyrus tuberosus. Next base: position 625,525 of record JALAZF010000902.1, read on the forward strand.
CTGATCCAAGGGATGGCCGGTATGAATGTGCAAGCACATGAACAACATCAGGATCTGGGTGCTTCAGAACATCAAACCAGAAACGCCAGACGAGCACGGACTCGAGGAAGAGGCCGCTAGTAGGCCATTTTTTTTTCCAGGTTTCTCCTTCCTTTTTCACCTTACGTTGTTGCATTGGGGACAATGCTCAATTTAAGTGTGGGGGAGGAAGTTTTATCGCTTTCATTTAAATTATTTTGTTTCATTTAAATTTGTTCTATTTACTGTTTTTCTAGGTAGATTTAAAATTTTTCATGCTTATTTCCCTTTCAATAAAAGAAATTCATGTGCCGTCGAGTCTTTACACATAGTTTCTGCTATTACTTAGATTCTCCCAACTTTCTTGAGCCATAACAAAAAAATTTTTTATTTTGGTTTAATACATGACATGGCACTTTAAAAGCTTAGAAGGCTAAGTTAGGAAGACTTGGGAAAGTGTTAATAAAATCGGTACTGTTTTAACACCTTGAACCCCCGAATATACAGATGAATCTGAGTACTTATTATGCCGAGGCCTGAAATTTTAAAATAACCTCTTGATTAGTTTATACTAGCAGTCAGCACCATCCTAAGGCACAAACTAAGTAATAAACTGATGCAAATATGTGTTCGATCTCAAAAAGGGAATTAAATGAGTTAATAGAAAAGGAGAATAAAAGACATGTTCCCTCTAAGTTAGGTGGTCCTCGCCCGACCATTTAGCCCAACGGATCGGACTTTGGAAATTCGAAACTGAAGGAAAAATTTTTGCAAAAGATTTTGAAAATGAGATCACTGAACACTAACAGGTTTACTTACCATGAGCGTGCGTGGATAACGGGCTTAATGTGATTGCGCGAGAATGAAAAAGAGGTGAAAGAGAATAGGTCAGTTATAATACCATGATTCAGATCTGTCTGTATAAGGTGGGAGTTTTTGATTACATGATGTAATTTTGTGGCATTACGGTATCCTTGGTGTTGATATTTAGTACCTATTTATCTGACAAGGCCTAGCATCATTGTATGATCTGTGTCTTGTTTTTGTTTCAAACCCGTGTTTAGATGTTTCATTTGCTTGAGGACAAGCAAAGGTTCAAGTGTGGGGGAGTTTGATAACGCGAAATTATATCGTGTATTTGACTTGACATGCATGAATTTATATTGTGTTTTTAATGGGTTTTTCCCGATTTATGTTTTATTCTACCCGTATTTGTTTATGTTTTTCAGGCACTCGAGTCGAACCGGGATTTAACGAAAAATAAATATTTATTGAAGAAATTGAAGAGAAAAGAATTGAAGAGGAAAGAAAATGAATTGAAAGAAATTGGAATGGAAAGAAAAGAAAATGGAAAGAAAGAAAAAAAAGAAGAAAAGAAAAAAAAAATATATAAAGGTGGGCCCACCACCACACATATGGCGCAAGCCACATTGTGGGTGGCGCCCACCACCAGCAGCTAAAGTGGCGCAAGCCACATTTGGAGAGAATGAAGAGGTGGCGCGAGCCACCTATTTCTGGGGGAAAATAACTTCCCACTTTCCGGCATTTTCTAGGTTTTCCACTATTCTTCCGGTCTTCTCTCAATCCGGTTTCCACGCGCATCTTCTTCTCAACTGCCAAGGCAACTCATATAAATGGAACTGAAGACCTCCATTTAGGGGGTCGGCGAATTTGGAAGAGAACTCGGAGTGAACTATTTTCTGCACTATTTTTCGATCAAACAATTTGTTTTCTTTCTGCACTTTCATTTCTTTGTTTTTCCTCGTGTAAGCAACTGTGTTGGATCACTTCAAGTTTGTACCAAGGATTCGTTTGCCAGTTATTTCAATTCCAGGTTTTTTATTATATGCTTTATTCTGTCGTTATTTGCAGCATGATTTGTAGTAGTTATATATATATTGTTAGCATGTTTTCCATTCCAACCATGTCTGGCTAAGCTATTTGATATCAGTATGTAAACAAGTTATTCAGATGGAATTTAATAATAATCGGTGCCATATTTTTACAAATTAGTTTTTAGGCCGAGGTTTCTTATTTTATCAAGTAGTTTTTCTTACGAAAGTAAAAAGACATTTAAGGTCGAAGTCAAGATAAACGAGAGTTTGAGAGTTTAACCAGATAGCTGAAACTAGGCATTGATTTTAAACACAGCGGAAGCAATTTGGAATCGATTAGGACCTGTTTATTTTCAAAAAGTATTTTTAAATGCAAATGATGCGGCGAGAGCGCTCATTCTGATTTAACGGTATAGTCTGAATCAACAAACACGAGAGTGTGAGGTGAGGTCTTTTAAATGAATGTTTTCTACTGAAAAGTAATTTGACATTTAAACCTGCACCGATGACTTATTAAACTCCAGACGATTAATGCGTTACATACTGATATCTCGTTATTGATTATTTTTATTCAAAGTTAGTACTCTTAGATTTATTTTCTGTCGCCTTACTTCCCTTAGAAATATTAGTCTTAGCTAAACATAGTAACTTTCTGATAGCACTAGTTTGATTGTCAGTCCTTGTGGGATCGATATCTTTTTAAAACTACGCGATAGACTGTGCGCTTGCAGTTAGTAACCCCATTCGACTCATAAAGTCGCGATCAACGCTCGGCGGATGTCAGCTCAGACGGAGAATCAGGACCTGCTGATTCACTACTTCCAGGATTGTTTAACCGGTGCCGCACTCAAATGGTACATAGGTTTAAACCGTACTACGATTAGCACTTTCAGAGATCTTGGTACTGCCTTCGTCCAACAATACAAATACAATTTGGACATGGCACCCGACAGAGATCAACTCAGATCAATGTCGCAAAAGGACAAGGAAACCTTTAAGGAGTATGCTCAAAGGTGGCGTGAAATTGCCGCTCAGATTTGTCCACCTCTTGAGGAAAAAGAGATGACAAAGATCTTCTTAAAGACCTTAAGCTCATTTTACTATGACCGAATGGTCGCCAGTGCGCCCAGTGATTTCACCGAGATGGTCGGCATGGGTGTACGTCTTGAGGAAGCCGTTCGAGAAGGACGTTTGGTGAAAGACACTGGATCAACGAGCGGTACTAAAAAATATGGTAGTGCTCTCCCTAAGAAAAAAGAGCAAGATATTGGGAATATCTCTCTTGGAAAGCAAAGGCGACGTTATCAGCCAGTAGCTGCTGTTACTCCTGCTATCGGCCCCGCGCCTGTTCCTATGTATCAACCTCAGGTTGCGCAGAGCCAACCTGACCAACAAAGGACACAACAGCCTCTTCAGCAGGCTCGTCCTCCATATAACAACAACTGTACAACACGGCCACCAGGATTTGATCCTATACCCGTAACGTACACAGAGCTATTTCCGTTACTGCTGGCTAAGGGACACATTCAGACTAAGTCTCCCATTTCAGTTCCGGAAAATCCGCCTTTTTGGTTTAAAGCGGATCAAACATGCCCTTACCATCAAGGAGGTAAGGGGCATAACATTGAGACTTGTCTCAATTTCAAATCCGACGTGCAAAAGCTTGTTAGGACCAGGCTCTTATCTTTCAAAGATACGAATCTTAATGTTCTTACGAACCCGCTGCCTCGACATGAGAAAGCTGCAGTCAATCTGATTGAGAAAGAGACTAACAATGTCTATCAAATTCACGATGTACTCTTATTGGGGACCAATCTGGTCAAGATGCATTGTAGACAGAGTGGATATGGCCATGTGCCACCTCATAATTATCACCAGTGTGATATCTGCTCTAAAGACAACCAGGGATGTTCTGTAGTGCAAGCAGCTCTACAGGAACAAATGGATCTCGGATGGATCCAGGAGCACCGAGTTCGTGGAGTTAACATGGTTTACACGAATTCTAACGTTATTCAAAACCATGACATCCGTGTGATGAATGTCAACTTGGTGGCGATGCACTCAAGGCAAAGCCAGTATCATAATCTACCGCGGCACGATTACAGTTCCTGTCTGATTTGCTCAGTAAACAAACAGGGATGCTCTTTCATACAAGAGGCCCTCCAGCGTCAGATGGATCTTGGATGGATCCAAGATTACCATGATAGGAACTCCTATCAAATCAACATGGTTCAGATCTTTGACATTCGCGTGATGAATACCAACCTGGTAGAGTTACATGCTGAGCAGGTCCGACTTGGATTCTTAATATCACATGACTATCAAAATTGTAAAGCGGGTTGCGAAAGCGATCAAGGTTGTACCCTTGTCCAGGAGGCACTTCAGCACTTGTTAAATCACTGGTGGATGCCAATTTATATGGACGAAGATACTCAGTAGATTAGTATCAATCACAGGAATCCTACTCGTCGTCAAAGTCAGGATGTCCGATCAATGGAAGATAACCTAATGAGGTTACATTGTATTCAAAGTGGGCGTGGCCAGGTGCCACCACACAACTATGACAGTTGTAGCGTCTGTTCGGAAAGTAATCAAGGGTGCTACCTTGTGAGAGCAGCTCTCCAGGGTCAGGTCGATCGCGGAGAAATTCGTCCATATCCAGGTTCAGGACCCATCATTTGGTCGCCGAACTACCTTGCCGAGCAAGTTGAGGATGTCGTCACCATCTCTGGTCATCATAGGACCAGGGATGTTTTTGCCATCATTCCTCTACTTGACGAATCTAAAGTTCCTAACCAGGAATGGATCGAGATTACTTATGATGGTCAGAAAAATCAGAAGGTTCCCATAGTCATCTATCTACCGGGACCACTACCGTATGAATCAGCTAAGGCAATCCCTTACAAATACGGTGCAACAACAATTGAGAATGGAAAGGAAATTCCATTACCCTCCGTCGTGAATATTGCAGACATCAGTCGTGTAACACGGAGCGGTCGAATCTTTAACCGAGGGGTTGGAGAATCCAACAAAGAAAAGGAACTTCAGGCAGAAATTCCTGATCCACCAGACGGTCAATCTAGTAATCCAGACTTTTCAAAAGACAAAGATGAGATGCTAAAGCTCATCCAAAGGAGTGAATATAACATTGTTGATCAACTGTTACAGACTCCTTCAAAGATCTCGGTATTATCACTGTTACTCAGTTCAGAAGCACACAGAGAGGCTCTACAGAAAGTCTTGGAGCAAGCCTTTATGGAACAGGATGTAACAATCAGACAGTTCGATAGTATTGTCTCTAACATCACTTCCTGCAACAATTTGGGATTTAGTGATGAAGAATTACCTGAAGAGGGTCTCCGTCATAACATGGCGCTCAATATCACAGTTAACTGCCAGGGCGATGCTTTAGCCAACGTACTGGTAGACACAGGGTCAGCCCTGAATGTTATGCCAAAGTCCACCTTGATGCAATTATCATTCAAGGGCCCTCCGATGAGAGTCAGTGAGGTCGTCGTCAAAGCATTTGACGGATCCAGAAAAATAGTTATCGGCGAAGTGGATCTTCCCATAACTATTGGTCCTCACACTTTCCAAATCACTTTCCAGGTCATGGACATCCGGGAAACATACAGTTGTTTATTAGGAAGACCTTGGATACATCAGGCTGGAGCGGTTACTTCAACCCTCCACCAAAAGCTAAAGTTCGTCAAGAACGATCAACTTGTCACGGTTTGTGGGGAACAAGCCTTGCTTGTGAGTAACCTATCATCATCTACTTATGTGGAACCCGAGGAGGTTATTGGAACTCAGTTCCAAGCACTATCGATGAGCAAGGACAATCAGTTCAAAGAAGGAACTTCAATTTCTTCATACAAAGATGCTATCAAAGCGGTCGAGAGTACCGATACGACAGGATGGGGACGGCTTGTCATTCCTATTGACAATAAAACAAAGAAGGGTCTTGGTTTTTCTGCAACCTGTACCCAGACAACTGCTAGCGATGAAAGTCTTCATCCCCTTCAAAACTTCTTCCACAGTGGAGGTTTTCTTCACCCAGTGTCTCAGACAGTTCATGCTATCAATGAGGAAGATCCCTCTGACACAGATGAAGAATGGAAGTCCTATCTTAACCAGGACGGCTATATGTCTCAGGAAAAGGTGCCTATGCCTTTTTGCTTTCCTACAGAAAGTCCAAGATTTATACCAAGATCAGATGTCGAAATGATCTACGGAGATTGTGATCCGGAAGGATGCCGTGCTCCGCCAAATTCATTAGAGAAGGACACTTCAATGAAAGACAACTTTGATCACAATTACTATGGCCTGATGGATGGCCTGCCAATGTGGCAGCCTTACCCAGGAAACTTGGGGCAAGAAAGTTAGCCGAACAATGAAAATCAGCTGACCATCATTGAACAGAATACCTGTGTCCCCACCATGTCATGGGATCAACACTCAGGTCATTCGGAAATTACTCAACATGACGATGAATTCGTAACGTTTGCAGGACTAGAATTCATCAACTATGCTTTTCCCGAGGTCAACGTCATCGAGAGAAATGACTCCTCCAGTTCCACAGAAGTGTGGGACACCCTGGGACAACCAAGTGGAAAATATGACTTTATGGTCAAGTACACTGCTCCTGAAAGCTCTCGTATCAAGCTCGAAGATATCCAGCCAACTGGATGGGGAGATACAGCTGAGAGCGCAAATGCTTTGCAAAATGCAACAGAGGAATTCTCCCACGACAATTCTGCTTGGGAGACAGATTCCAATGATCCTGCTCCACCAGAAATCAGCGTCATTTCTGAAGACAAATCAAGGAAGGTGCCAGACTTCGTGATTCACTGAGGAGTTCGCCGCCAATGGGTTACCGTCGAGGTTCCGAAGGTCGTTCACCAATCAAAGTAATTGCCATCTTTAAACCTTTCACCCTGCCCAGGTGAAACAGATATTTTGATAGGGCTCGTTTTCTGTAAATTTCCCTCTTCGCTTTGCCCAAAGCGACAGAGTTTTGTTTTATAGGGCTGTAGTTTCAAGATTCGACTTGTTCATTAATAAAATAACGTCGTTCTGTAATTTCTGCATTAATTGTTGTTTTCTCTTTTTGCTTTTTCAGAAAATGGTAATCCTAAAAAACATTCAATAATAAAAACAAGCAGTAAAATCAAAACACTGCACACACTTGCATTTTCTCTATCTCTTCTAAACACGAATCATCACGTCATGCAGATTGCTTGTTTTATACCCTGTTGAAACATACGATCCGATGCCTTCTTCCAACTTTGAGTTCCCGATATTCGAGGCTGAAGAAGAAAATGACGACCAAATTCCAGAAGAGATCTCCCGACTACTCAGACAAGAGGAAAGGTCCATCGAACCTCACAAAGAGCCGTTGGAAACGGTAAACTTGGGTTCAGAAAAAGAGAGAAAAGAAATCAGGATCGGAGCATTGCTCAGTTCAACTGCCAGAGAGGGTTTGATAAAGCTTCTCAAAGAATTCCCCGATGTATTCGCTTGGTCCTATCAGGATATGCCAGGGTTGGATACCAGCATCGTGGAACATCACTTACCGTTAAGATCGGAATGTCCGCCAGTAAAGCAAAGGTTGAGACGGATTCACCCGGACATGGCCATCAAAATCAAAGAGGAGGTGCAGAAACAGATCGACGCGGGTTTCCTTGCTACATCTGAATATCCTCAATGGTTAGCCAACATCGTACCAGTTCCCAAAAAGGACAGAAGGGTCAGAATGTGTGTTGATTACAGAGATCTGAACAAGGCAAGTCCAAAGGACGACTTTCCTTTACCACACATTGACATGCTGGTTGACAGCACAGCAAAGTTCAAAGTATTCTCCTTCATGGATGGATTCTCGGGCTATAACCAGATCAAAATGGCGCCGAAAGACATGGAGAAAACTTCGTTCATTACCCCATGGGGTACCTTTTGTTACAAGGTAATTCCGTTCGGTTTGAAAAAATGCCGGGGCAACCTATCAAAGGGCCATGACTACTCTGTTTCATGACATGATACACAAAGAAATTGAGGTATATGTCGATGATTTGATTGCAAAATCAAGAACAGAGGATGAGCACGTTGAACATCTGTCAAAATTGTTCGAACGTCTAAGAAAATTCAAGCTCCGCTTGAATCCCAACAAGTGCACCTTCGGTGTCCGTTCGGGGAAACTACTAGGGTTCATCGTCAGCCAGAAAGGAATTGAAGTTGATCCTGACAAGGTCAAGGCCATTCAAGAAATGCCTTCTCCGAAAACTGAAAAACAAGTCAGAGGATTCCTGGGACGTTCGAACTACATCTCCAGATTCATATTCCTTATGACCGCGACGTGTGCGCCGATTTTCAAGTTACTCAAAAAGAACCAGGATTGCGTTTGGTCAAAAGATTGCCAAACTGCCTTCGACAGTATCAAGGAATATCTGTTGAATCCTCCGGTTCTATCACCTCCAGTGGAAGGAAGACCACTGATCATTTACCTCACAGTCCTAGAGGACTCAATGGGATGTGTACTTGGCCAACAAGACGAGACTAAAAGGAAAGAGTCTGCCATTTACTATCTAAGCAAGAAATTCACCGACTGTGAAACTCGGTACACAATGCTTGAGAAAACTTGTTGCGCTTTGGCTTGGGTAGCCAAACGTCTTCGCCAGTACATGATTCGTCATACTACTTGGTTGCTCTCCGAAATGGATCCAATCAAGTACGTTTTCGAAAAACCTGCTCTCACGGGAAGGATTGCCCGTTGGCAGATGTTACTATCAGAATATGACATAGAGTACCATGCTCAAAAAGCCGTTAAAGGAAGTATTTTAGCCGATCATTTGGCTCATCAACCGATTGACGATCAAGAATCAATCGGGTTTGACTTCCCAGACGAAGATGTCATGTATCTAAAGATGAAAGATTGCGATGAACCGCTACCCAGTGAAGGGCTAGAACCAGGTTCCCAGTGGGGACTTATCTTTGACGGAGCAGTCAATCATTATGGAAACGGAATTGGGGCAATCATTGTTACCCCTCAGGGTTCCCACATTCCTTTCACCGCTCGACTTACGTTCAAATGTACGAACAACGAGGCCGAATACGAAGCATGTATCATGGGTCTCGAAGAAGCGATTGATTTAAGGATCAAAAACTTGGACGTATACGGCGATTCAGTCCTGGTTATTAACCAGATAAAAGGAGATTGGAACACATACCAATCAGGATCGATTCCTTACAAAGACTATGCAAGAAGGTTGTTACCCTTCTTCAACAGAGTCGACTTTCATCACATCCCTCGTGATGAGAATCACATGGGTAACGCATTAGCCACTCTCTCTTCCATGATTAGTGTAGGTCAATGAATGACATATCTAAGATCGACATAATTCGCCTTGAACGGCCCGCTTACATCTTCGCGATTGAAGCAGTCATAGATGATAGACCTTGGTATCACGATATCAAATGCTTCCTTCAGAAACAAGAGTACCCATCTGGGGCACTCAGAAAAGATAGAAAGACCCTCCGAAGATTGGCTGGAAACTTCTTCCTGAGCGGTGACACTCTTTATAAGAGAAATTTTGACATGGTCTTGCTCCGATGTGTCGACAGACCAGAAGCAGACATGCTCATGAAAGAAATTCATGAAGGATCCTTTGGCACTCATGCCAACGGACACACAATGGCGAGAAAAATTCTCAGGGCCGGGTATTATTGGTTGACCATGGAATCCGACTGCTACAAGTACATGAGGAGGTGTCACAAGTGTTAGATATACTCCGACAAAATTCATGTACTGCCATCACATCTCAAAGTTCTTTCTTCCCCGTGGCCATTTTCCATATGGGGAATCGATATGATTGGTATGATTGAGCCCAAGGCTTCAAACGGACATCGGTTCATCCTGGTAGCCATTGACTATTTCACCAAGTGGGTCGAAGCAGCGTCATTCGCCAATGTAATCCGACAAGTGATGGTCCGATTTATCAAAAACAATATCATCTGCCGTTATGGTGTTTCAAGCGAGATCATTACTGATAATGGATCTAACTTGAACAATAAGATGATGAAAGAGTTGTGTGCAGAGTTCAGGATCGAACACCATAACTCATCTCCCTACCGACCCAAGATGAACGGGGTGGTAGAAGCGGCTAACAAGAACATCAAAAAGATTGTTCAAAAGATGGTTGTAACCTATAAAGATTGGCACGAAATGCTACCCTTTGCTCTTCATGGTTATCGCACATTTGTCCGTACTTCAACAGGGGCAACCCCTTTCTCTCTAGTATATGGCATGGAGGCAGTGCTTCCCATAGAAGTAGAGATCCCATCAATCCGGGTATTGATGGAAGCTAAGCTCACCGAAGCTGAATGGTGTCAAGGTCGACACGACAAATTGAATCTGATCGAGGAAAAATGAGTCACGGCACTATGCCACAGTCAGTTGTATCAGCAAAGAATGAAGAGGGCGTTTGACAAAAAGGTCCGACCTCGTGTCTTCAGAAAAGGAGACCTCATGCTCAAGAAGATACAATCATTTCTCACTGATTCTCGGGGCAAATGGACCCCAAATTATGATGGCCCCTATGTGGTCACGAAAGATTTCTCAGGCGGCGCCTTGAGACTTGCAACCATGGACGGAGAAGAATTTTCCTACGCCACGAATGTTGATGTAGTCAAGAAATACTTCGCCTAAACTAAAAAAAAAAAAAACGTCTCGGTGGATTGAAAACCCGAAAGGGCGGTCCAGGAAAAAGTTAGAGACATGAAAAAAATCATCCCGATGGATTGGAAATCTCATAGTACAATCCAGGCAAAAGTTAGGGATAATGGCAAGTAACTATGTTCAATAGAGGCAAGTCCCTCAGCAGCAGTTGCATCATCTATCGGAGGAAATCTCCAGTCAAAGGTCATCTTCGACGGAAGCTCAGGATGTCCCGAACTCAAAGTTGGTAGAAGGATAGTGGTCGTTATGTTTCAACGTAGCCCTTTTCCCTGTAAATTACCATTTTCTAACTTTGTATATACTCTTTGGAATCACGCGTTTGGCTGATCTCCATCTTATCAATAAAATTTGAGCCCTCGTGCTTTTGTTTGTAATTCTTTACTTGTTTTAGCTTTACAGAACGATGTTGTTTAAACTTAATCAGCGATTCTTGAAATAAAACAAAAACGAATTTACTTGTTAAACTTTTTCTGCTTTTAAATTAGAGATGGCATTTCTTTTGACTGTTGAACATCAGAAGAACATCGATCGCTTCTCCCGAAGTAAGCGGACTTCAAAGTGCAGAATCAAAGTACTCCTTCTAGACCAGTATGCCTGAATGAAGGGATCAACTGTGTCAGAGACCTTGTTTCGTCTGACACGCCTCGGCCGAGTTCTCATCTCCTAAGCCCGATCAACATAGCTCCCAACGGGACTATATCTCCTAAGCAAGGTGGAATTGCTATCAACGGTACTTCTGCGCCCCGCGATGGCCGAGTATCCATTTGTGTTCATCCATTAGTCTGTATGTCGCGTCTGTTTTGTCAGCATATACATACATACATCATGCATTTTTTTATTTGCATTCACATTTCATATTGCATCACTATCACTCTAGTCGGTCTTGTCCCCTAGTGGTAGAAGTCCTCTCAATCGAGTTGTCAGTTCTTGCCTCTTCAGGAAATACTGTGTCTGAACAACCTCGCTTCTAGTTTAATTCTGGAAAGAAGTTGGTCCATGGCCACTTTGATAATTTGAACCTCTGAAAGATCAGAGAACTTTTAATAAACATCACTCTTCGCCATTGAAGATGATATCCTTGCTTTCCCGGATTAAGGAAAATCCACAGAGAAAGCCTCGTGATCAGAGATTCGGCAGCACGCCAGTTTTGCTCCGAAAAACCATTGATGAAAAGGTCATCGGCACCTCAAAATTGGAGCTCATCATATGGCATTTCTCCGGGAAGATCCTGAGAAAAGTATGATGTAAGATCCCAAATGAAAACAGTCTCTCAAGAGACTCATTTTCCCTAGATAGAGTCGACAAATGGCGTCTCCAACAGAGAAGTTTGTGTACCTCTATAACTCAGACGTTGGGTTCCCCAGCAAGTCTGACATCAAACCTTTTTCCGTCAAATGGCATCTCCCCAGGAAAATTCGGCGAGAAGTTTGAAGGAAAACCGCTACACATAGCGTCCCTTGTCAATAAAGTTTATTGACAAAAGAAACTAAGACCAGTTCTTGGTAGGAAACCAGGATCGAGGGGAAGTTTAAATCAGAAACTAAGACCAGTTCTTGGTAGGAAACCAGGATCGAGGGGAAGTTTAAATCAGAAACTAAGACCAGTTCTTGGTAGGAAACCAGGATCGAGAGGAAGTTTAAATCAGAAACTAAGACCAGTTCTTGGTAGGAAACCAGGATCGAGGGGAAGTTTAAATCAGAAACTAAGACCAGTTCTTGGTAGGAAACCAGGATCGAGGGGAAGTTTAAATCAGAAACTAAGACCAGTTCTTGGTAGGAAACCAGGATCGAGGGGAAGTTTAAATCAGAAACTAAGACCAGTTCTTGGTAGGAAACCAGGATCGAGGGGAAGTTTAAATCAGAAACTAAGACCAGTTCCTTGGTAGGAAACCAGGATCGAGGGGAAGTTTATTTCAAAAGAGACTGAGACCAGTTCCTTGGTAGGAAACCAGGATCGAGGGGAAGTTTACCTTTTCTAAGCATCATTGCTTAGCTAAAGAAGATGAATGCGTAAGCTGCCATTCATAGCCATCAAAATTTCGGGTATTCCGATATTTAATCCTCTTGCACCCCAAATGCCCGAATCCCTTCGTCATTCACACCTTCGGGTCCAAGAAGATTAAATAAGGGCATCTGTAATACCCCAAATTTTGACCACTTAGATTTCCCATCATTGTGAAAATCATCATCACAATATGGATGTACCTTTATGCTTCATTAGCCTCCCCAAGGATGGGTGAGCATCCACTACAATCAAAATTAGGGTTTCAAGCCCTCTCTGAGTGCTTAGACAAAGTATCAATCAAGAAATGACATGATCTCCAACTTGTCTAATCTCTCAAACATCCACAATGGATCAAAAAGGACTCCCACTTCAAGGATTAAGCACAAGGCTGCTCCCTTCTAGGTGGATCAAGTCTCAAGATCGACAGTGTCACCAAATTAGGGTTTTGGTCGACCAGGGCCTCCAGATGGAAATTTTCATCTGGGCACAAGGCAATGATCCAAAACATAACCTAATATACTTCATGGAACCTCATGAACCCATGCATCAAGTCAATTTTGCCTCAGGGGATGCATTCATCAAAAATCAGGAATTAGGGTTTCTTGACCTAATTCACCCCTAAGTTGACTTTTGGGACAAACCATGAGCCAAGACCTCAAGAGATGATTTGAGGGTCTCTAATATACCATATTGATCCATTTGGAACAATGGATTAATTCAAGAAGTTTGAGCAACAAGTCTCAATTTCATCTGCACCACAATTACGGTTTTAAGGGAAAAGTCAACTGTAACTTTGACTTTTGACCAGGACATGCTCCCAAACCCTAATACATGATTGAATATACCCTATGACACCCATGGAACATGCCCATCAAGTTTGATTTAGGTCAAGGACATGATTTCCTGAAGAATTGCACAGTTTAGAATTCATCTGATAAAAAGTCAACTGTGCACAAAAGTCAACTTTGACTTTTTGAGATTTTTCACCAAAATGGATTTTTAACCCTAAAATGATGTTAATGTATGATTTGAATCATCATTCATCAAGAAAAATCAAGAAAAGTGAGATAACTTGTAAAAGGGGTAACCATAAAACTTAGAAATTTTTCTAAGTTAAAAATAAAGTGGCAAAGGTACCAACTTTGGAGGACCATAACTCCTAAACCACAAGGCCATTTTTTCTCATCCAAAGATGGATTTGTAGCCCTCATTATCACCTACAAAAACTTCAACTACAAGTAATTCCAATTCATTAAGGATTTTGAGTTATGGAGTGATCAAAGTGGCTGAAAAGTGAAAATGTCACTTTTTCCAACACTTAGTGAAATTTTCACTAAGTCAGATTTTGCCTCACTTTTTTGCCAAATGTAGGGGGATTTTTCACTTGGAATCAAAAGAGATCAAAACCAAACTTGTTCAAAGAGTTGTTGTATCATGTAATAGCTTTCCAAAATGGCCAAGAACATTGCCAAATTCAACCTACACCATGAGATACAACATTGCCAAGTTGCCTTGCTGAAATCTGTCAAGGCAAGGCAGAATTTGCAACTTTGGTCGATTTGCCAAAATCAGCCAAATTCAATTGCTCCTATCCACTTGGACACCTCATAGGATTGAATCTAAAGGGGACAATCACTGAGCCAAGCCTCCAAAGTCCATGGAACAAGAAATAGCATGTTGAACCTAGAATGGCCAAAATAGGGACAAGACTTCAAATTTGGAATGAGGCATTCAATGGAACCATCAAGGTGGCATGGACTGAGCCATTCTCATCTGAAATCAGTCAAGACTTATCCAAGACCAAGGGGACCAAAGCTCTGTGCCCTAACCTCTAGTCAATGGCTAGAGGAGACTTGGATTTTCATTTGCCAACATTGGCCAAACCTACTTACCAGCTGCCATGCACTATTCCTTGCAAAACAAACTTGCAATACTATAAATAGAGCTCAATTGTGATCAGTTTGAGTACACCAAAGCCATCTAACAGATGCTTTCCTCAAAATCTCTTCTTTCACTCCAATTTTGCCTTCTAAGGCAAGTCACTATCGGGTTTTGAGTTTGAGAGCAATTCTAATCAAACCAATCACTCACACACCTCACATGCATCACATATGAGTTGATCAAACACTTAGATTACTTCTGAAACATCAATTTCAACAAATCACCAGCTGGTTGCTCAAATTTTCAAACAAGTTACAGCTGAGGTGCCACAAAATGATCCAGCCAATTTCAATCAAGTCCAACCATCCAAACACAATCCATAGGGTGTAGGGAAGCTGTTCATATCATCACCACTCGTCTGTAACACCTCCAAATCAAAAATCACTTTGAACTTACTGTCACGACTTGGAGGTAAGCACATACTTGGTCATCTCTCAATCTATGCATATTTCCTCGCACAATAATTTGGCCATATGTTCATAATCATGCATGGAATGTTTTCCCTCAATTAATTGCATTGTTTGAATCGTGTATCAAAAATCCTAGCCTTCATGCAGAAATTAGGGTTCTTGAGGTTTCTTCGTGATTTCTTGTTGTATGCTTAATTTAAATGAAATTAAAGTACATAGACATGATCGTGAGGTTGAGACGAGCATAATGATATGTGGATTGCATGATATGATTACGTATTCATGGAGATTGGATAGAAAATGCAAATCTGAGAAACCAAGAACACGCGCGTGTTCTTTAGCTGTTCTTGGCGCCATTTTTTCTAAATTCAAATATTTGAATTTTGTGATTTTGTTTAATTGATTCAAAAATTAATTTCTCTCTGAGTTTTGATGATTTTGAGTTGATTCTTTTTTTAATAATTCACAAAAATGTTAAAATATTTTATTTTCACAAAAAATCCCAAAAATATTATTTATTTCATATAATTGATATTTTTGCAAAGAATTAATATTTTAATTGTTTTTGGCATTTTAAATATTTTTTTCTACATTGATTTTGCAACTTTTAATGCTTTCTAATTATTTTGTAGGTCAATACTTAATTTTTGAAGCATTAATCCAAGATCACAATTTGTTTTCCATGTGCTAAACAATTTTTGATCATTTTAATTGAATTTTTATTCAATTAAATACATTTTGAAAACAAATTAGGGTTTTGGATTAATTCAACCCTCATAAATCATTTTCAAAACACTTTGGGCCTCTTGAGAGAGTGTAAGACCCATCCCCCCTTGTACAAAAACTTTTTGGGCCTCACTCATTGTATAAGTCCCTCTGTACAAGTAAACAGCGCGATCGTCGCCCGTTTAAAAATAAAAACCATCTGGGCCTACCCTCGAGTAGTAAGACCCATTTCTTTTTTCTTAAAACTTTTTGGGCCTCTAATAGAGTGTAAGACCCAATCCTTTTTTTGGCCAAATCATTTTTGGGCCTCAGTATATTGTATAAGTCCCGATACTGTCAAAAACAAATGGCGCGATCGTCGCCTTTTTTAAAATAACCCTTGGGCCTCTCCTTGAGCTATAAGACCCATTCAAAACATTTTGGGCCTCACTTATTGTATAAGTCCCTCTGCGTTAAAAGAAAACCTCGGCGCGATCGCCATTTTTAAACGAAAAATCATTTGGGCCTACCCTCGTGTTATAAGCCCCACTCTTTTCCTTTAAACCTTTTTGGGCCTCTTGAGAGAGTGTAAGACCCATCCCTTTGTACAGAAAACCTTTTTGGGCCCCAGTCACTTGTATAAGTCCCTCTGTACAAATTCAAACAATGCGCTCACTGATAAAACCCTGGGCCTCTCCTTGAGCTGTAAGCCCCAAATCTCTCTTTTTCAAAGCACTTTCTCCTTTGATTTTGAATATACTGTTGTTTTCAATCTTTCTTTGTTGAACAACTAACCAAACAGCATGGAAGCACTACAACCGAGTAAGTGGTTATCACTTTCATTTACTGCTTTCATATTATAAACTGTATTGTGGGGCTGCTCACTGTAAGTCTCCTTTCATAAACTCATATCTACTGTGTAATAATAGTATAGATATTTCGAGTTTCCCCGGCAACTACGTCTAGAACTAGGTGATGCCGTTTCACTTATTCATAGAAATAGACGCCTAGATCCCCAATAGGAGCACCAGATACAGTCTTCTCTTCGGCTGTCCTCCTTAGGAATCGTCAAGAAGCTCTACTCCCCAAGATGAATGTATTCTCCGTGAATGGCATCTTTGAGTTTCTTCCAAATTCTCGAACTTTCCTGACTTGATCTATTCCTTGTGGATAGCTTGCCTTGAATGTCTCGGGGTTTGGGTACCCACTACGGTCATAATCTTGGACCTTAACTAAGGAATCCTCTTTAAAAGCTAAAAGTCGCTGGATAGTAAACCTCGCACGTTTACTAGTGGTTTTTATCTTTAAAAGAGTTATCTCTCCTAATGGAAAGGAGATGATAGACCCACGGGCTTCTTAAAAGCATCGGCCTCCTCTTGGGCATTATTCAAGGACACTACGGCCTCTTAGAAGTATTCACAACCTCCTCTTAGGCTTCGTATAATGATCTCTTCCTCTGGGAATGATAGCCTCCTCTTGGGCTTCGTACAAGGACCCGTCGGCTTCTTAAAAGTTTCCAGCCTCCTCTTGGGCTTCGTACAAATTGTCCCGACGACCTCCTAGAGGTATAGGAACAGAACTTAGTCATCCTCATAGAACAGTCCTTTCATAGAGTCTACTACTGTTTCTCACAACATAGTACAAAAGATAAAACTCTAGACACGGACAATCTAACTTCCTTGAGTCTCAAAGACATTCTCAAGCACCCTTCGTTAAATAGGAAGGAAACCCGCAGACTCGGACAGTCTCGACACCCTTTGGATTTCCCGTTTCCTCAAAGAGAAGGAAATATCCATGATCCTCAAATTAAATCCATGTGTACAGTGATGCTCATATAAGAACTGATTTTCTCTTTTAAAATCAGTATATTGGATCTGTCACTCAACTCAAACAACCGTTTAGCCTCTCTCTCGGGCTTTGTACGAGACACATAAGAGACTCCCTCGTTGAGTCAATCCCCCTTTCGCCTCCATCTCGGGCTTTGTACGAGATACAAAAAGGTTCTTATAGAGCCAAACAAACAATCGCCTCTATCTCGGGCTTCGTACGAGATACAAAAAACTCTCTTGTTGAGTCAAATAGCCTCCATCTCGGGCTTTATACGAGATACCAAACGATTCCCTCGTTGAGTCAACCCTTTTAGCCTCTCTCTCGGGCTTTGTGCGAGACACCTAAATAGCCTCCTCTTAGGCTTTGTATAATGATTTTACTAGCGGAAAGTAGCCTCCTCTTAGGCTTTGTATAAGAAAACCACTGGTTAATCCAATTAACCTTTTAGCATCAAAGTTGTGCCTCGTTCACAGTACACAAACATCAACAACTCCTTCCCCTTCATCTAATCGCTGTAAGCGGCAAGCCTCTGGATCCTCTACATCCATGCCACTGTCCCTCTTTTAGCATGAGAAATTCCTAAGGAAAGATGGCATTGCTCTACACTGAGTTAAAGTCTTCTCCTTCAGGTTAAAACCCTTTCTTCGGAAATTATGGCATTGCTCGGATCCGCGTATCCTAGTTAAAGTAATTCTCCTTCTCCCCTCTTTAGAGAGGACAAATTCTCTCTAAAGCCGAGGTCTTTCAGCTTCACGTCTTGGGCTTTGAACAAGACACAAATAGACCTTTTAGCTTCACATCTTGGGCTTTGAACAAGATATAAATCACCTTTCGCTTCACGTCTTGGGCTTTGAACAAGACACCAAAAACACCCATTTCCTCCCATAGAATAGGAGGAACTACGAACTCTCTGATTTCCCTGTTTCGGTAAACGGGAATACGTAGGCATAAGATCGAAAGAAAAGATCTTAGCGAGCGCAATCAACAAAAAAACCAAATCCCATATCTCAGTCAATCAAAAGCAGTAATTCAAAAACATCAGTCCTAACATCCTAATCCTTGTTCCCCGCCAGAAACCTTCTGCCCAGGTAAAAAAGAAAGAAAACAGTATTGGCGAAAATACAAATAACCAGTACAAAGGCCCCCCCCATTGATAGCATCCGTAACCTAACAGACCGCTGTTTAAACTCAGTATGCAAGCAGGGTTAATTGGAGACATCTATTTCCCTTCCTTATTCAGCTCACAATAGGATAAAAAATGAATCGACCTGTAGTTCAAAGCTCAAACCGCAGAGAGCGACCAGCGCTTAAGAAGAGAATAGACAGCGCTTATAAAGGAAAGCGCCGTCTAAAGCAATGCCTAAAGATAACCAAAAGCGCTGTCTAAAGTCAAAGCGCTGCCTAAAGGGGTTCTTTAGACAGCGCTTTTACAGACAAAGCACTGGCTAAAGTGACAAACAGATTGCGCTTTCAAAGTAAAAGCGCTGGCTAAAGCAGACATTTAGCAGCGCTTTCTCATTAACTAAAGCGCTGTCTTTACTTATAGCAGCGGTCGAATAGGCAACGCTTTTAAGCACTGTCTAAGCCCAAAAAAAGCGCTGTCTAATCCCTTCTTTGGCATAGTGTGGCAAGCTGTTTCTCAAGTTTTTGGGCTACCTCAATACGATCCATGGCATGTTTCATTTCCCTAGCCATCTCAGTGGTGTCGAAATTCTGCAAATCACGGTTGCGTTTTTCAGCATTCTCAATTTTAGCTTGTAACTCAGTGATTTGCTGCTTCCAGGCTTCAATATTCTTTTGATTGGAGGCTATTTCATTTTGTGTTTTCTTTTGTTCAGCCTCTATACTTTCGACCTTCTCATATGACTCCTTTGCACCACACCAAGCTGAACTCTCAAGACCAGATGTTTCCTCTATGGCATTCCTGATAGATGGAAGCAGCTATTTGGTTCACCACAGCAGTTAACTCTATCAGAAAACCAGAAACGTCTGCATTAAGAGTGGTGAGTTCAAGCTTTCCAAGGGTATCCTTCAGATAAGTGGTTGCAGATGGGTATGAGACCAAAACTCTGTGAATGTCCCCCTTGAAGAATTTTTTCTTTATGGCTTGGAGGATTTTTTTGGCGAAATCATCTGATGTTGGAGTCGAAGAGCCTGAAGAAGAAGAACCATACTTCTGCCCGAGTATTAATTTGGAATACTCACGTGGATTAGACCACTTGAGTGCTATCAGTGAGTCTCCAAGATTTGGAACGTTAGCCAAAGGTTGCTGGACCACAGGTGAAGGAGTATGGTGGGGATTAGGATCAGTTTGTTCTTCTTCATCCTCTTCTTCTGATTCTTCTCCTTCTTCATCTTTTTCTCCTTCGACTACCATTTCTTTGTCAGGCTCTTCAGCAGTTGGTCGAGTATTCTCCTGGTCATCAGCTGGTGTAGGATGTGGTTCATTTGTCTCCTCAAGCGTAGCTTGACCAGGGTTGTCGTTGTGTGTTTGAACTTCAGGTTCATTTCTTTCTTCTTCAACCAATTGATCATTATCCACGAAGTTAGCCAGGTTTAAAAGTGGTGGACTTGAGGCATCATCATCATCAGAATTAGCACCATCAGCTTGTGCGTTTTGAGTAGTGGTTTGAACTGGTGGTGTGGTGTGTTCTGCAGTATGTGGATTAGGTTGATTGATCTCACTCAAACCAGAGCCAATATCAGAAGATGGGTGATAAGTTGGCTCACCTTGGCTGTTGAGGAGCGTGGTGGTGAAGCTTCCTGCAGTCGGTTGAGGAGTGGGATTGTTAATTATGTTGGTGGCGAGGTTGCTTGGAGTTGGTTGGGGATCAGGATGATTGATTATGTTTTCCTAAAGAACACAAGTGGAGAAAATGAGATTGAAAGAATTTGGGCGAAAGACGTCAGTATGATGAAAAAATGGTGCACATACCTGAGCTTGTACAGCAACAGGACTTGAGTTATCACTCCCATGGTCACCAAGAGGTGTTCTCAAGGCCACCGTGGAAGGTTCTTTTTCGACACCACTTGTTATGGGTGCCTTTTCAAGTATTTTGGCCACCTTCGAAGGAGGTGGGCCAGCAGGTCCAGATGCTTTGATTGGTTTTCTTCTTTTCTTTGTAAGAACCTCCTCAGGAGATTCATCTGAAGCATCTGAAGATATAACAACAGCTGGGGCATCCTTTTTACCTTTCTTTGAAGGTGTTGGAGGTTTTCGACCAGTCTGAAGAGGCAATGCAAATATAAGAAAGAAATTCATATAGTAAAAGCGTAAGCAGGGGATGTGAAATATACTTGTGTGCTCTCTGGTTCTTTGCCACTTTGTGAGGTAGCAGCCCTGGTTGAAGCAGTTTTCCTAGGCACAGCTGAAAGACAGTAAAAATTGTTACAAGTTAATGATTACGTGGTTAGTTCTAAAGCCATGGATTAAGGGTTTCAAAGCTTCATATATTTCAGATTCGACACGAACATCCTGAATTCCTATATGAAGGTGGCCTTTAAAACTGTCTAACATATGCTTAGTCGGAACCACTCGTTGGGCCTTTGGCTGAGATTGTTGTCGAAGAAGTTTTAAATGCTCCCCACAGACAAACCAATATGGAAATGGAGGGGCAAGCGCCACTCCAAAATCAGCATTAGGAAGTCGAGGGAACTTTGGAGGAAAAAGTTTAAAAGCTACCTCATAACGTTTCTCACGAGGGATGTTTGGAGCAATTTTTAGTTGATCCAGCTTTTCTAGAAATTTTCTCTTTAGAGTGACAGCAGCCTCATGAATGGTTTGACTAAGATCATCTGGTCGATAGATAGTTTCAAAGTATTTCTGAAAAGCCTGTATTTCTTCGATGTGAGTAAACTTACTCTTTTTCGTCTTGTCCTGCACATTGAGAAAAGCTTGGTCAAGTAATGAAGAAAATGTAGCCACATCAAGAAAGTGCTCACTATAGTGCTTCGACCACCATTGGTGGAATGATGAAGTGCATAGAAAAGAAGGCTAAAAAACACAGGAGAGAGGACTTTTCTTTTCTCATTCTGACTGTCGAGTGTAATGGAGACGTTTTCCTCGTCGAAGCAGGCAGTGTGAAGAATTACTTGGCCCTTTCTCTCACACAAGCATTGAGGAAAGCTATGGGCCAGCCCAAACTGTCGAGAGACAAGGTTTGGTTGATAGGCAATCAGTGCTGATAAACCTCTCCCTAAGTTCAGCTTGTGGATGAAGAATCTGGGAATAAAAAAGGCTTCCCAGATAGCAACAAATTCTTGATCAAGAGATTGGTGAGGATTTGGAAATGGCCTTTTAAACCACACAGGGTCGTATCTTCTTTGAGCAAAAGGTGCCATGCTAGAAGTGAACTCATAGCGCTTGGCAAACATCATAATATAACTGGTAAAGGCCCTTTGAAGGGTTTCACCATCATCATTGGGAGTGAGTTTGGCCAGACGCGTCCCTTCGACACTCCTTTCCCTGATTTCAGCAGAGGCTTCATCAACTAGGCCTTTTCTGGGGAGGCTAGCCTCAAATGTAGCATTAAGCCACAATTGAAGTAGCCAAAGAGGCCCACTCAAGTGCATAGGACCTTGGGCCTCCACATTTCTAAGTCGAGAATCCCCTTCGCTGACAGACTCATAAAGGTTCGCCAGGATGAGGTCACTCAAGCAGGTTCCTCTGTTGTTGTGAAGTTGATTCGCCAGTGGCAGGTACTTCTTAGCTACCTGCAAAGATTTTGTACAGAAAACATATCTCGACAGCCAGACTGTGAGAAAAGCAATATGTTCTTCATCAGACACTTTTTCATCTTCTTGTTTAAAGTGGTGTTTGATGAAGAGAGTGTATGTAAGTTTAGAGCCTGAAATATTAATGGTGTCTTCAGCATCAACATCAGGGTTATAGGTAAGGTCGTCTGGGTGAAGCCCTGTGATGGCAGCTACATCGAACAAGGTTGGGGTAACCATTCCACATGGCAGATGGAAGGTATAATGGGTGGTGTCCCAAAAGTATAAGGACGCTGCCAACATGTTCAGACAGTATGGTATGCTGGTCTTCGACAGCATAAGAAGGTCATAAATCCCTATATTCTTCCAATGTTCAGCTTTGACCTTCTCCATCTTCTACATCCATTGGTCAAATTCCTTCAAGGGATTGACAGTTCTCACCAGCCTGGTGCCATCAGTGAGATAGCCAACGTTGATTTTGGGCAGGGGGGTTTCTTCAGGAGAGATTTCAGCAGCAGCGTTGATTTTGGGAAAACTCTTTTGCCCTAACGGCCTTGTTTTCCGGTAAGAGGGGAGAAACTCACTTAGTTTCTCATTAGCAATGCCAACATCAGCTAGAGGACCAGACAACGCATAAGGTTTGTCAGAAACGACTAAAGGAATCATTACCTGAGACTTATATATGGCTCGTGTCTCTTCAGTGGTGGGTTCCGGCATGCAACGGCGGTTATCCACTATTTGGGGGACTGGGATATTAGAGAATGGAGGAATGGCTTGTTTAAATGGAGTAGCCTTGCCTCTTTGAGTTTTCTTTGGTTGAGGATTAGTTTGGGAAGACGCCATTGTTGAAGAAGACGAAAAGATGGTGTTTTTCTGGGTTTTGCGTAAGAGAAACTGAAGAGAAGAAGATGTTCGCTTGAGAATATGAGAGTGTGGAAAGTTCACAAAGTGGTGGAAATGGGTATTTATAGATGTTTGAAAATCCCAAGAGCCTTAGATCTACCGTTGAAGTTGAGGAGTTAGTGGGACGCGTGTTCTTTTCTTGGAGACGTGATGAATGGTAGCAGTTATGTTCAGACTGCAAACATATATTTTCGAGAAAAGAGTTATGATGAGTGCGGCTGAAGAGACGTTTAAGGGTTTGTCATGATGGCATGATGTCATAAGCGTGGGTTAAAGAAACTGAACAGTTAAGCCACTGCGTGATTAGTGGATTATTCAGTTGAGGCCATGCAAACAAGCGTCGAAATGGTTATTATATCAAGAAATGACCTTCCTACCAATTCTGGCGAAAGGACATTCCTTGGGGGCAATTTGTTAACCCTTATTTTCGACGCTAGAATAATCAAAGCTATTTTAAGTTAAAAAAATATTTTTAACGTAAAGAAGGCTTCGACCCAGTTTTGGTGAAGCCTGAGTCAAATAGAGGTTTTAGGAACCTCAAAAAATGGCTAAGTGTTGGGAAAGGTTTTGACCATGGGAATATTGAAACGCGCGCTGCAGTTGTTATACTAAGGATGGAGGGAATTTCCAATGTTTGAAATTCAAATAAGAAGCAGTTGTGAACGTGGGAACAGTTGAGGCCAAGGAGAAGGCGCCAAAGGGACACGTTTGAAGCAATAACCACCACTTAGTAGTTATTTCTTAGCACTATAAATAGGAGTTAGTTCTATGTAATAGGGGTGTTCATATGTTTGTACAAGTTACTCAAAGAAACTCAAAGTACCCGCGTGTAGAGAAACGAGTTCGTGAGAATGTACGTAATGTAACACCACTTTCTTTCATCAATGCAATTTATCTTCATCATGTTTATATTTCAGCACTTTACGTTTTCCTAAATTTTACTTTGCATGTCAAATTTACTTAAAGTCTTGTTTTTAAACTTTCATCTAAACTTCCTGCATTTACTTTCGACTGCACCTTTATATTCAAGCATTTACCTTTAAAGTCTTTATTTTCAAGAACATGGAGTTCATCTTTATTTCTTGTCTTTTATTTTCAAAGTCTTTTATCTTCAAGTCATTTATTTTCAAGTCATTTATCTTTCTGCATTTACTTTCGACAGCACCTTTACATTTCAGTCTTTATTTTCAAGAACGTGGAGTTCATTGCATTTTATTTTCAAAAGCTTTTACATTACTGCATTTACCTTCAAAGTCATTTATTTTCTTGCCCTATACTTTCGACAATCATTTACTCTTTCTGCACCTTTTACATTCAAGAATGTGGAGTTCAAGCACTTTTACATTTCTTGTTGTTTACTTTCGACGGTTATTTATCTTCCTGCACTTTTATTTTTCAAAGTCATTTACCTTTTTGTCTTTTACATTTGACGCCTTTAAATTCTGCATCATTTATTTACAGCCCTTTACATTTCCAAGCCTTTACTTTATTTGCAAGTAGTCGAACGTGGAGTTCATGTAGTTTTCTTTTACTGTTGAACGTGGAGTTCAATTTACATTTCTTGCATTTATCATTGTCAGTTACATTTTCCCTTAAATTTAGCACATGTCATAGGATTTGTGTGGTCGATCCTGCAAGTTAGTCAGTTTTATTTAAGATTGGTAGACCAGAGGTTGTTTACCAAAATTCACAGTAAACAGCAAGCAGGCCCTCTTCAAGGAGCGGTCGACCGCTCGCTGTAAGTGATCAATTTTTCTATTTTTCTCTTTGTTCAAAATGATGTTATTATTTTCTGTTGGTCCTTGCATCATATATATAGATGCTTCCTCATTTTTTACATGATCAACAAGAACAAGTGAAAGAAATACATTAAAACTTTTTCTCTCATCACTTTCATCTTCATCTTGCACCTTTTTCAACAAATACACATAATCATTTTTTTTTATTTTCTGCATCATGAAGTGATAACGTCCAAAGAATAGAGTTATATCTTTGTTTGGGGTGAGTGTTTCAGTGGGTTTGTTCTTGAATAAAACCTCTAGGGTTTTGTCCTCCAAGATCAATTGGATTTGAGGATTTTTGGATCAGATCTTGTGTGCATTGAATTCATCCAAGCGAAGGTGATCGAAGAACGGAAGGTTTTGTCGATCTAGTAGCGTTAACCGGAGGATTGTGCAACAAGGTTTGAGGTTCGAACTGTATGTGGATCAGAATCAGCCGAGTGAAGGTGATTGAAGACCTGTGTATTCTTGCAATCTAGTAACGGTAAACGGAGGTTCTTCAAACAAGTTCGAGGCACTTGATTCGACTCGAATCAAGGGAAGAGAAGACAAATTATTTGCATCAACGAAGTTTCTTGAGTGTTGGATAGCTAAGTTTTCTCTTGTAAACACATTTGCAAACAAGTTATAGATATCTCAATTCTAGTTTTTAGAATTTGGGGCAGACATACCCGAAGCGAGGACGAAAGGGGAACTGCCTAAAAAAACTTGGTGTCGTTTCCTTTTCCTTATCTCATTTATATTTTGAACTCTTTACGCTTGTAATCGTTCAATCGATTGACAAAAATTCTAATATAGTTTTGTGCAGAAAATTAATTTGGAAACCATTGCACAATCATTTTGGATTGTGCTTAGTGAAAATTCTGCATCAACTATCATAGAAGGTTTAGCTTGGAGTTTATGCACTCCAAGTGCTCGATACATTGAACGTATACAAGGTGTTCGATATATTGTCAAGTTTGGTTTAATTTTTGACTGCTCATTGGAGATTGCACCTTGTTAAGTGCTTTTGGAAAATTGATTAATTGTTAAGTTGCGATTCTAATTTTTCTCTTCGAGCCTTTCGTTCCATTTGGCTTACGTATATCCGATCCTCTCAGTAACTCGGTTCATGTAGACGAATTATCCTCGGCCGCTTCTGCAAAATATTTTTAAAAACAAATTTTAGCGCCGACTCGCATTTAAAAAGAAGTGATATATTTAATCCCCCTTCTAGATCAATTACCTCCGTCTAACAAGTGGTATCAGGAGCACCGGTTAATTCTAGTCCTTCAAGTATAACTTTTTAGAAATTGGCAAACGAACCGAAAGGGGCTTATAATAGAGCACCTGTTTTTAATGGTGAGAATTATAGTTACTGGAAGGATTGTATGTGTGTTCACATCAATTCTATTGATAGGAAGGTATGGAGCGTTATCCAAAATGGTCCAATGGAAATAACCATGACCGATGCGAATAACGTGGTAGTACCTAAGCCTGAAGCACAATGGAATGAAGAAGGCGAGAAAAAGTACAACTACGATTGGAAGGCGAGAAATATTTTGATCTCCTCATTGGGAGTTGACGAATATTATTGAGTTTCACATTGTACTAGTGCTAAAGCTATGTGGGACGCATTACAAGTTGCCCATGAGGGTACTAACGACGTCAAGCTAGCTAGAATCAATACATTGACTCAAGAGTTCAACCTCTTTCACATGAAGCAAGGGGAAACCATTGTCGATACACAAAAGAGGTTCACTCATTTAGTCAATAGACTTCATTCACTTGGTAGGCCAATTTCCAATAAGGTTGCTACTAACAAAATCTTGAGGTGTTTGACTAGGGATTGGCAACCGAAGGTGACCACCATCAAAGAAGCCAATGACCTATGACGTTAGACATCACAACGTTGTTTGGGAAGCTCAAAGAATATGAGAAAATGCTCATAATCTTAGACCAATTTGAGAATAGAGAAAAGAAGGAAAAGAGCAACACCAAGGAAGCGGAAAAGAAGTTGATAGCTCTAAAGACTTCTAGTTCAAAGTCCTCCGCATACGAGCTGAGCGAGAGTGAATCCAGTGATGACGAGGAAGAGGATTCGAATGAAGACATGGGATTATTTGTGAAGCGATACAATCGTTATATCAAGAAAAATGGTATCCAACATTTGGAGAAAAACCTCGTCAACTTTTGTAAACAATCAAAGTCTTCTAAGAATAACTGTGGGAAAGTCGGCCACTATAAGCCGGACTGTCCATTGTTGAAGAAGGACAAAGGTAAGGACAAAATTCGTCACGGGAAGAAACAATCAAAACCTAGAAGAGTCTATATCACTTGGGAAAGTGATAGTGAATCATCTAGTGCTGAAAGTTCAAGTGACGAAGGAGAATCCGTCAATCTTTGCCTTTCCGCTTACCAAAGGAAAAATAACAAAAAGGTAAGACACTCTAAGTATGATAACTCTAATTCAATGTCTTATTCTGAACTACAACGTACGTTTGATACTCTACACCATGAGGCCAAGGAAGCCTTTAAATGGTTAGTTTCAAATAAACAAATATTTTCTCATTTGGAGCCAAAGATCTCCGATTCCAAAAAGGAATTAGAGGCTCTCAAAAAGTCCATGGTGGAAGTAACAAAGGTAGATGTTGTGGAAGACAAAAGTAAGTGGTTAAATTTTGGTTGCGATACTTGTCACATTTGGCAAAAAGATGTTAGAACTCTTAAGGCCAAGCTTGACAAGGCTCTAGAACCAAAAATGACTTTTGCTATTGATAAATCACACTTTAAGAAAAGCATGATTAATCCATATCAAAAATATACTTATGTGATTAGAAATCAACCTAGCAAAAGTGATTCTCATGTTAACCTCACTTGCTTATATTGTTGCAAAAGGGGTCATACCATTGCTAAGTGTCGTTTTAGGAGGTTTTTGGTTCCTAAAGGCGTTTATCAATGGTTGCCCAAATGCAATCCTGTTTTCACTCACAACCAAGGACCCAATAAGAATTGGGTACCTATTTTCCTTGATTGACTATGTAGGTACAACGTCTTGAGACCATGGAAAGAAGATGGGTTCTTGATAATGGCTGCTCAAGACATATGACAGGAGACATATCTCTTTTCATCGACTTTGTGGCGAAGAAAAAGGGGTTTGTTACCTACAGAGACAACAACAAGGGACAAATAATTGGCAAAGGTAGTGTAGGTAACCCCTCATCTACTACTATCTCTGATGTGCTTCTTGTTGAGGGCCTTAAACATAACCTTTTAAGCATTAGTCAATTATGTGACAAGGATTATAAAGTATCTTTTTCCAAGGATTGTTGCATAATTGAGAATAGTGATAAAAAGGATGTGTTTAAGGGCTTGAGGGTGAATAACGTCTATATGCTAGACTTGAATGAGGTATCGTTGAGTAGCGACAAGTGTCTAGTCACCATGAGTGAAGATTCATGGTTATGGCATAGACGGTTGGCGCATGTCAATTTTGATTTGCTTAATAAAATAGTTTCTAAAGACCTAGTGATTGGCTTGCCCAAAATCAAATTCACAAAGGATCACTTATGTGATGCTTGTCAAATGGGGAAGCAAACAAGGATCTCATTTAAATCTAAAAACATTGTTTCAACTACGAGACCCCTTAAGCTCCTCCATATGGACCTCTTTGGACCATCTAGGATTAAAAGCCTAGGTGGTAACTTTTATGGTTTTGTGATAGTCGATGACTTTTCTCGGTTTTGCTGGACTATTTTCTTAGAAAAAAAGAGCGATACTTTTTCGGCCTTTGAAAGATTTGCCAAGTTATCCCAAAACAAATTAAACATGAACATTATATCAATTAGAAGTGATCATGGGGGTGAGTTCGAAAATCATCTTTTTGAAGCATTTTGTGAAAGCCATGGGATTGATCATAATTTTTTCGCACCATGTACCCCTCAACAAAACGGGGTTGTGGAACGTAAAAAATTTTTTTGGAAGAATTAGGAAGGACTATGATCAATGAGAGTGGACTTCCAAAATACTTTTGGGCCGACGCCATAAGTACGGCTTGTTACGTTTTGAATAGGGTGCTCATCCGTCCTATTCTGAACAAAACATCTTATGAGCTTTTAAAAGGGAGAAAGCCCAATGTATATCACCTTCACATTTTTGGTTGTAAGTGTTTCGTGTTGAATTATGGTAAAGAGACACTTGGTAAGTTTGATGCTAAGGCCGACGAGGATATTTTTCTTGGATATTCTCAGTCTAGTAAGGCATATAGGGTTTACAATAAGAGGTTACTTACTGTTGAGGAGTCGGTTCATGTTACTTTTCATGAGTTTTATTCGAAAAATGTCGGAAAAGGTAGTTCTTTTCATGGTGCAGGTGTATCTTCTGAAGACATACTCAAGGACACTCATAAAGGGACAAATCAACCTGAAGCAGTGCATGTTGAGGAGGAAAAAGATCACCAACCAGTGAAGAGTGAGGAGGATTAATAAGTGCAAAATGTACCTATTTTTGTATATAAGTTTTGTTGCACTTATCATTACTTTGTGTTAAAATTGGTTGAATAAACCCCACTTTATGTGTAAATACGTTTACTTTACGTTTTCGTTGTATAGTGCGGTACCGTGTAAATATCATTGAGTTTAATTGATTTTCATTTATTTTTACAGGTGTTCCAGCAATGGGATTTTTCCATATTCATAAAGAGCATTGAATAAGCTTTCCAACGCTTCAAACCGTGCGTCAATCGGAGTTACGGTTCAAGAGTTATGATCAAAACAAATTCTGGTTTGCTGTCATGTTCGAACTGCGAACCCCTGTGGCGAGCACTCGCTAGCGAGTTCGCACTGCGAACCCGGGGCGAATAAAAAGTGTCTGGAAGCATGAAAAACACTATTCTGGAGGAAGTTAAGGCGGCATATGTTCGCAGTGCGAACGAGGTAAATAAAATAAATGAAAATCAATTAAACTCAATGATATTTACACGGTACCGCACTATACACCGAAAACGTAAAGTAAACGTATTTACACATAAAGTGGGGTTTATTCAACCAATTTTAACACAAAGTAATGATAAGTGCAACAAAACTTATATACAAAAATAGGTACATTTTGCACTTATCAAGGATCATGCATCTAATAAAGATGACCTTCCTCCAGCTTGGAAGTCTTCCAAAGACCATCCCATCGACAACATTTTTGGTGACATCTCAAAGGGAGTAACAACTCGTTCCAAGCTAAGTAACTTCTGTTATTACTCCGCTTTCATTTTGCAAGTTGAGCCTAAAAACTCAAAAGAGGCCTTACTCGATGAACATTGGCTTTTGTCAATGCAAGAGGAGTTAAATCAATTTAAAATAAATGAGGTTTGGGACCTTGTCCCTCCTCCGCGAGGCCATCGAGTAATCGACACCCGATGGGTGTTTAGAAATAAGCTAGACGAAAATGGAGTTATAACTAGAAATAAAGTGCGCTTGGTTGCGCAAGGGTATAACCAAAAGGAAGGCATAGACTATGAGGAAACTTATGCGCCTGTTGCTCAACTCGAGGCTATACGCCTATTGCTTTCCTATGTATGTGCTAAAAACTTTAAATTATTTCAAATGGATGTTAAAAGTGAATTCCTTAATGGTTATATTAATGAAGAGGTTTATGTTGCCCAACCTCCTGGATTTGAGTCCCATGAGTATCCCGATCACGTTTACAAATTAAAACGTGCTTTGTACGGTCTCAAACAAGCCCCTAGGGCTTGGTATGAGCGTCTTAGCAAATTTTTACTTGATCAAGGGTACTCTAGAGGAAAGGTTGACACAACTCTTTTCATTAAACGTCAAGGAAAACACCAAATTTTGGTTCAAGTATATGTAGACGATATTATATTTGGTTCTACTAAAATAAATATGGTCAAGGAGTTTTCTAAGTTAATGCAGGGAGAGTTCGAGATGAGCATGATAGGGGAGCTTAACTATTTCTGAAATTCTGGCCTATGCAGACAGCAGATGTCCTAACACATGTCAAGACATTGTGCTACATAATCTTTTAAACTCAGAGGGCAACAGCAGACTGATACCTTAAATATCAGAACTGCACAATCATAAATGTCACGACATCTGATCCAACATGTTTATCATGAACCCTAACAGAAAACATAAATCTGCAGAATGATAAAGAACACAGAAATTGTTAACCCAGTTCGGTGCAACTCACCTACATCTGGGGGATACCAATCCATGAAGAAGACTTCACTATCTGTAGAACTGTTACAAAGCTAAACTCCCCCGTTTACAACTTTATACCTAACATCTACCCAATGAACATCTTTACCAAAGTTAAACTCAAACGTTTAAAACTCTGATATGAGATACCCCACTCACTTACGTTAATTACCAACTGTGATTTCTACATCATCCTTGTCAATACAGAAATCTGTCAAGCTTTCTTGACAAACAAGCTAACTCGAATTTTCTTAAAA
The DNA here is from genome assembly GCA_022829125.1 of Lathyrus tuberosus. Classification (NCBI taxonomy): domain Eukaryota; kingdom Viridiplantae; phylum Streptophyta; class Magnoliopsida; order Fabales; family Fabaceae; genus Lathyrus; species Lathyrus tuberosus. The sequence goes on from JALAZF010000902.1 coordinate 656,841, forward strand.
TTTTCATCCAAGAACAATACACAATCCAATACCTCAAGGCTTATGGATTTGTGCGACACCTATATCTGCCATAATGCATCAACTGATACAAAGGGAGACTTACAACCTAGAGAGCCAACGACTCTCAAAACCCTAAACCCTTGTTTCTTACGCAAGAAAGCAAGGTAACAAAAGGTGTACTAAAGGCGTTACAAAACCTAGGTCTAAGTCTTCTATTTATATGCTTCTGCTTCCTTGGGCTTTCTATCTTTTGTCCTTGATCCATGCGCATTAACTTTCGGCAGATTTGCTACAGATTTAACACATGCTAAATCAGTGCAGTACTTCAGGATGTCATGTCTTCAGGTTAAGACATCTTCTTCGACATCTTTGTTCAGTCTAGATTTCTTCATCTTTATCATCAATGTGTTTTACCAAAATTTAGTCAAACCACAGGAGCTTTCAATCTCCCCCTTTTGAGAAATTTTGGCTAAAACACTTTGTGAGCATCTCTTCACCCTGAGTGGCAGATATAATTGGAATACTGTGCAAACCGAGTCTATGTTGGTGTGCATGAGGAAGAAGATAACTCAGCCTCCCCCTTAACCAATGAGACGGTACTGCCACACTTGAGGAAAGTAGTAAGCCGGAATGAGCGAATTTGAAAAATGTTCAGGCAATAGAAACTTCTAAAGAAGCTAGTCGGACATTTGAAAACAAAGAACAAAGGACATTCTTTTCAAACACACTCCCGCTCCAGAGATCAGTTGTAGTCTTCTTGAATCTGAGTACATAAAGCATGTAACTCAGGTCACAACTTGATTCTTAACTCAAGTCACAAGACACAAAGGAAATTGACATACAGACAGGATGTTAGAACATCTTGTTTATCATCCTTGCAAAGCAACTGCAAGAACAACCCATGCCTCCCCTGACCTAGTGGCCCATACTCCCCCCTTTTTAGCCAAAAATTGGCAAAAGAAACCAAGACATTCCCATAACCAACCAATACTTATCCAGACTTGACAAAAAGACATTTGGAACATACCACACAGCCTGATCCACAGACCCCTTTAAATACCCCAGAAATTTCCTTTGAAAGATACGAACCAAGAAGTAAACAAAGGACAATTCAATGAGGTCATAAATTCAAGAATGTAACTTCACCAAAACCCAATGTGCACCGGCCAAGAATGCTTTGACTGTTTCTTCTTCAAGATAACCGTCCAACAATAATGCAAGTAACGATGAACACGTTTAACACGCACATGTTCTCCACAACCCAAGACCTACCGACCAAAAGACCAATTACTCTCGAAGCATGCCTTTAACAATGTTCTGACATCATGTCAGACACTGTCCACCAAGAAAACTTCTATATTGACCAATATCTTCACAGTTTTTTGATCACAGTCTGTAGAGAAAAATAAATTCCCCTAGACTCAACTAATGATTCTTAAGCATCCAATAAGAACCATGTAACTTGCACTGCCAAGTCTCCCCCAACTTGCAACAATACAAAATGTCAAGACATCCTTCTCGACATCTCATCCTCTCAGGATGAACACATAATCACAGCTTGCTTGACGCACAATACAAACTGGAACTCCACTGCACCCCCGAAGTAAAACATCTTAGATTAAGGAGCAACTCCCCCTATCTAAGGCAACCAGTGCTCCTCCACAAAACACCTAGCTGATGAATGGAAAATACAAGACACATCTTCATGTCTTCAAGAGCGCTCCCTCAGTTCAAGCCACCTGCTGAACACAATCATCAACTCTCTTATTGCTTCTTCTGACAAGGCCCAATAATCACCCACACATGATCACCATCATGCTACCCGTGAGAAATAACAGGATAACCATCCTACCATAACAAACTCTTGGCTTAAGATCAAAGTCCCATTGATCCCCCTCTTCCTGCAACCATCTACACACCACACGAACTCCTCTTGAATTCTCATGTATAGACCTCCAACTGCTTGAGGCACAAACCAATTGAATCATAATGCTTCACATTCCTCAAAGAGACGCACATGGCCCCTTAGTTTATTATAACGATGTCAGATATCGTATGCATGCTCCAGAACTTCACAGCTGCTAAACTGATCCACTACTAGCATGACTTGTAGCCAGGGGCAGTATCCCCTTCGCAATATTTTCCACTGACCTTACCAAAGCCAGCAACTGAGATAGACACCCCATAATCCAAGACAGATATTCCTTATCATTCTCCCGTATGATAATTTGGAATATTCCTGATTTTCTGGTGAATATCCACTTCTGAACGCATCAGAAACCAGACCTTCATGCAATCAACCTGTGATCCACTTCAGTCTTCTCCACACCATCCTCCCAAGGCAGTTCTTCTACTTCATCATTCTCCCGTATGACAAGATAGATACTCCTTAGACATGATGTAGCCAACAAGTTCCTAGACCAGAACTTAAGAATCCTCCACCAAGGATAACCAACCCAAAAATGTTCTAACATCAGTTAGGACATTTCCACACATCAGAGACACCACACACCATGGTTCTTGATATGCTCCACCACTGGACTTACAATCAGCATAGTAATCCAAACTGAAGATCTTCACACAACACTGCGCCACCATCTTGAACAAAGAGAACTTCAGAAACCCAGAGAGAAATAAACTCTCATCCACCAAAAGAAGGTATACTTTCATCCTCAACCTAGAACTTCTGCCACAAGCTCCAAGAGAACCAGAACCACCTTACATTTTCAACTAACTACTCTTCTGCACAAGAGCAATCAGTTTCAAGCATCCTGCTTGAATGCACACTATGAAACTAACCAAATGCCATCTTTTAATTGATCTCAATCTTCTTCAGAATTCCCACAAGATACACTGATCCACCAATGAAATTAGATCTTCAAGTCACATAAACTACTTGCACCATAGCAAGACATCTTGGATTCACCAAGCCTCTTAGACATGTAACATCTTCTCATCCATAGCTCCCGCAAAATGCATGAGATAGACCTTTTTGAAGCATCCATAACTTCCATTCTCTTATAGATCACCTTATCTTAAGCTGATGTGCCACATCACCAGCTGAGACTTCTGATGTTAAGCAAGATGTCAGAACATTCTGATACGACATCCAATTGCTAAATTCAGCTCCTCCTTCTGCCACTTAGAAGAACCTCCTCCCTTTGCAGAACAAGAGTTCCATGCTCATAGACTTGATTCAACACCAAGTTTGAGTAGACAACCTCCATCCTACTTTGAAACTCAAAAGACATCACACCTGCCACGTCTGAGTCTTCAGAAAATAAGTAGTCCAAGACTACACCATAGCCAAACCAAAGAATGCCACTTTCCTTAGTAAAGCAGATTATAGAAAGTCAGAGATAACTGCCACTTAACTTTGACTTCCAAGAAGAGCAAGATCCATGCTCCAAAGCACCTAGATCAGAAATAAACTGATCCAAGTTGTAACCACCAAGATTATGATGTCTTCATCTTCATCTTCAACAACATCAAAGTCCAGACTAGTTTCTTGCCAGGAAATTCTCCAGAGAACACATACTTCTGTCACACCCGACTAAATCGCTAAAGCGTATGCAGTGCCCCTCCCATGATTCTGCACAAACTCTGATGATGAGATGTTCCAACATCTTGTTGAACATTAGCAATCTTAACTTTCAAGGAAAATCAATTAAATACTTCTGGAGTCCACAAATAGCAACTGATCTTAAATCCTTGTACAATAACCCTTCTTCACTGTTATAGCTAAGCTCCACCAGATCACTTCATGAACACTTATCAAGTATTCAATCTTTTACAAGTATCTTCTTTGACAAACAGTGTTGAGATACCAAGGTTGCCACCCTTGACTCAAGTAACTAAGGTTCTCTCTGAACGAACCTTATTTACCTCAACAATTCTGAACTCTCCAATCAGATTAGATCCACTCTTAGGGTCAAGAGAGATGAATCCTTCCTTGCTGTTTTTGGATGGTGAAAATAAATCACCTCCACTTTCTTCAGATTATATTTCAAAGAAACACCTTCTAGTCAGAATAATAACTAGAAGACTCCAGATGCACGACTGAGACGCCTTTATGAGTGGACTTGAGAGAATTCTCAAGTATCTTTGACAATCTAGCCGATCAATAATTTATCAAACTCCCAGAACAAGAACTTGATAAACTTAAACTCAACTCCTCTCCTCTTCAACTGACTTCAACTGCACCAGGAAACCAAGCTTCCAAGTACCAAGTCACCATACCAGATATCTACCAACAACTCCCTACATTCCATCGCTCCCGACTTTGGAATAAAAGAATGCATATACCTTCACAATATAGAGGCCGACGATTGAGATCTTCCACCAACTGTCTTCAGTAACAACTCCAGAATCTCATAATTCTATAGCTCTTCCATCAGAAACACATGCAGCGGAACCACCAAGGAACAGATCCTGCTTGCCCTAATAAAATGTCAGAACATCTTATAAGACACCACAACAAGAGAACTAGCCACTTCTCTTGTAGTAGTTGTAGAACCTCCTCAGCAACATGAACAACCTCCGGGTTGCTCCCTTCGATCCAGAACATCCATCTCATCCATTAATACCCTTGGGTATGTCTGAGTTGATTAATCTGATCTTCAAACTCCTCCTTGTTTAAACGCCAGAAAGTATCTCCCAAAGATCTCATCCAGAACCAGATAGGATGCCTGCTCTGATACCAATTGAAATTATGGCCTATGCAGACAGCAGATGTCCTAACACATGTCAAGACATTGTGCTACATAATCTTTTAAACTTAGAGGCTCAACAGAAGACTGATACCTTGAATATCAGAACTGCACAATCACAGATGTCACGACATCTGATCTAACATGTTTATCATAAACCCTAACAGAAAACGTAAATTTGCAGAATGATAAAGAGCACAATAATTGTTAACCCAGTTCGGTGCAACTCATCTACATCTGGGGGATACCAATCCAGGAAGAAGACTTCATTATCTGTAGAACTGTTACAAAGCTAAACCCCCCCGTTTACAACTTTATACCTTACATCTACCCAATAAACATCTTTACCAAAGTTAAACTCAAACGTTTAGAACTCTGATATGAGATACCCCACTCACTTCCCTTAATCACCAACTGTGATTTTTACATCATCCATGTCAATACAGAAATCTGTCAAGCTTTCTTGGCAAACAAGCTAACTCAGATTTGCTTAAAAGCTTCATCCAAGAATAATACACAATCCAATACCTCAAGGCTTATGGATTTGTGCGACACCTATATCTGCCACAATGCATCAACTGATACAAAGGGAGACTTACAACCTAGAGAGCCAACGACTCTTAAACCCCTAAACCCTTGTTTCTTACGCAAGAAAGCAAGGTTACAAAAGGTGTAGTAAAGGCGTTACAAAACCTAGGTCTAAGTCTTCTATTTATAGGCTTCTGCTTCCTTGGGCTTTCTATCTTTTGTCCTTGATCCATGCGCAATAACTCTCGGAATATTTTCTACAGATTTAACACATGCTAAATCAGTGCAGTACTTCAGGATGTCATGTCTTTAGGTTAAGACATCTTCTTCGACATCTTTGTTCAGTCCAGATTTCTTCATCTTTATCATCAATGTGTTTTATCAAAATTTAGTCAAACCACAGGAGCTTTCAATTTCCTCGGATTGCAAATTAAGCAACTTGATGAAGGGACGTTTGTGAGCCAGACAAAGTATTGTCTTGTGTTACTCAAGCGCTTCGACACGGCTAGCTCAAAGTTGATTGACACTCCGATGCCTACGTGTGTCAACTTGAGTCGAGATGAAATGAGTAAGGATGTAGATGTTAAGAGATATAGAGGTATGATTGGCTCTCTACTTTACCTTACCGCATCACGACCAAATATCATGTTTAGTGTCTGCATGTGTGCTAAGTATTAATCGTGTCCTAAGGAGTCTCATTTAAAAGCTGTAAAGCGCATGCTCAGGTATCTATGTGGTACTCCAAAGGAAGCGATTGCTCTTTGGTTGGCTATTCTGATTCCGACTTTGCCGGTTGCAAATCGGATAAGAAAAGTACTAGTGGTACTTGTCACTTTTTCTCGAATTTCATAGTGAGTTGGCATAGCAAAAAGCAAGTTTCCATTGCTTTGTCAACAGCCGAGGCGGAATACGTTCTTAAGCAATAATTACTCGATTATAATGTTCAACTTGAACGTATTCCTATTTTGTGTGATAATACAAGTGCCATTAACCTAACCAAAAACCCGATATTACATTCTCGCACAAAACATATAGAAGTAAGTCATCATTTTCTTAGGGATCATGTAGAGAAAGGTGATGTGGTATTTGAGCATGTTGATTCTAAGAATCAACTTGCGGATATTTTCACTAAACCTCTTGCGACAGAGCCTTTCTTTAATATCCGTAGGGAACTTAGTGTTCTCGATATCTCGGATCGAGTTTGATTATATGATTGCATGCTTTATTCCTTTGCTTGTCTTTATTTCTTTTAACTAACAATAAGTGATAAGATTAAGTTATATGTGAGGGCATCCATTATCAATTGTTGGAGGTAATATCGTTCCCTCTTAGAAATTCTATTCTTGATCAATTATGTTTGTGAATTATTATGGCCTAAATGTGGTTGAAATTGATGTTGTATTCATGATTAAATGTATTTTTGATCCATTTTTGAGTATTGACATATGTATGGTGTGTTATTTATCATTACTTGTTGCATAAGTAGCTCAAAATATGCATTTTTCTATGATATGCTGGTTTGAGTCGACCAAAACTTGGCATGGGTCGACTCAAGAAAGGTCATTTTTCTCAAATGTGGGCATGGGTCAGTGCACGCCGACCAATGATCGATGCATCTCATTAAAATTTTGAAATTGTCAAAATTCGCTCAGCGTGCGCCGACGCATGACCTGTTTCGGTCGATGCATCGCTGACGAATTCTGATTCTCTTTTCCTCGGGAAGACGCGCGTCGTTTCATTTGTTATGTAAATTGACTACATCAATATTTTCTTGTTTCATTTTCCAAGTGCATGTTATAACATTGTGATTCTATTGTCTCCTCATCTCTCTCTTCTCCTCTCCTTAAAATCTCAAACCCTAAAAACCCGTTGCAACAACTCCTTCAAATCCAACAAATCTTACAATCCAAGAGGTGTTCAAAGGTTTTATCTACATAATAACCAAGGTTTTTCAGTCTAGTCATCTTGATCATCATGGTTTCGTACTGTTCATCTTCTTCTACAAAGTGAGTACTGTTCATCCGAGTTCACAGATTACTCATCAATGGCTTCACAAAGAGTTACAGGAAAGAGGTCCTCCAGAGCTTCAACATCAAGGGTTGGTTCATCGACAACACCGCTAAACGCTATTTCATTACTGTCTGATGATTTATCTGAGATATTCAACAAAGATTTCGAAACCGCTATGTGATTAAGCAGTTTGTGTACTACCCATTAAGGGCGGAAAATGATCACCTCTCTGAAATAATTGAAATTCTAAATGTTTAAACGTTTGACGAATTTCTAGAATGTGACACCAAGTACAATGAAGACTTGTTGAAACTGTTTTACACTGGGATTTTAGGCAAATTTGAAGGTACGGACTTTCAATATACTATTGGTGGTAAGAACTACTCGGTGAATGCTTCTGTTTGGAACAGTCTGGTTAAGCTAGAAATTGTAGGTCTTCCCAAGGTAACAAACACTGTATTTGTTGTCGACTATGAGTTTAAGCCTGCTGTGAACTCAATGCTACGAGACCCTTTCTCGGAGAGAATTGTGAACAGCAACCTATTTCCTAAAACGGTCACAACGGGAATGTTGAAACTAGTTGATCGTATTCTTCAATGGATTGTCGCTCACATCTTACGGCCTAAGAAAGGAGGATATTTTCGGGTCGATCAAGCCGAAGTACATTTGATTTATCTGCTGAAAAACAAAAAGCGAATTAACTGGCCGCATTACTTCATGAAATTCTGGTACCAGATGTGTGATGTTACGTGCGATGTCACAACAACACACTCTGCACAACGGACAAAATAAACAACAGAAGAACACACCAAATTGTTCACCCAGTTCGGTCTAACTACCTACGTCTGGGGGCTACCAAGCCAAGGATGAAATTCACTACTTGTAGAATTAAATTACAGACTCAACAACCCAGTTGACAATCTCCTAATCTTAATTCCTACTAGTGACTTTCTACCTAAGAAACCACTTAGATATGAGAACACTACTCAATCCCTAAAACTATTCAGTGACAAAATTCAAAGATCACGCACTTTGAATACCACTACTTGATTCTGCTTCACAGCTTTGATCAAGAACAACTCAAAACAACAATACCAATTCACACTCGAATGGTTTACAAAACATACACGAAGACACAAACGACACTCAGTCTTTAGCTCTCTTTCTTCGTTACCTATCCTCCAGGAATGATGCGCATTATATAGCTCTTTGAATTGGGCTTGGACCTGCTACAATATTTGATCTGATTTGTTGTTTAAAACTGAATCTTCAAAACAGATTTTCTCTCTCAAAATCTTCTTAAATCTCAGCTTTTAAACCTCCTACAAATCTACATCAAATCTCTATGCAACAGAGAATATCTATCCCAAGATATCCGCAACCAATGAAAGTAACAACTCTCCACAATTCTAGCTAACACGCAAACCCTGACAACATCACAAAACCTGATGTTATTAATTCTGCAGATCTAATGTCACAACATTGCTTGTGACATCAGACATCCAACTTAAACACTTAACACAACCCAGTGTTAAGACTCAATGTTGTGATATCACCCATATGATATCAAACAATGAACAACCTTTGTTTTACCAAAATTCCAGCCAATCCAAGAAACTAACACTTCACATATCGAATATTTTCTCTTCGCAATTCCACTAGAGGTACGACTTTGTGTTATGCCTCCTTTATTTAGTGTCTCTTGAAAAAGGCTGAGGTAACGGTCCCGAGTATTCCTTACGTGACCATTACCACTGCTCAAGAATTTACTCAGAAGACTCTGACTATGATGGGTTACTTTTGGGACTCTGAAGACGAGGAATTCAAATTCAAGCATCGAGCAACATACTAAGATCTTCAGTATGATGTTCCAATTGAACAAGAGGATGCAGAAGAGAATGTGCAAGAAGGACAACCCAGTAACAACAAGCAAACTGAGGTAAATATGGTGGAAGATGACAATGTTGAATGGATGAGATACTCTCCATCTCGAGATCCATATGAAAATCAGGATTGGGGAGAATCGCAGCACACGGGATGGACCACACTTGGGTCATCCTATGTTCCTCCAAATCATGGCTGGCAACAACATGAAGAATATGAATGGCACTAGCTCGAATATTCGATTCCTACACCTACACAGCCACCGCAACAGAGCAACGAGGAAATCCTCGACATGTTAAGATCAATGCAGCTGCAGCAAGAGACGTTTATGACCACACAAGAAGAGAGGTATAACGCTCTCTCAAACCAGACGGAGGCACAAAATCAAACCTTCAACAGGTTTGCTACTGCTATCATGACTCGTTTTGACAAGTTGGATACTGCTGCCGAAGCTCAGACACGCTGTGTAACGAATGGTATCAATACAGTCAACAGGGTTGTATTGGAACTGAATGAGCGGTTGGAAGAACAACCTCTTCCTCCACCTCAAGACCCCTATTTTAGAGGACGAGGTCATCACTTTAGAGGGAGGAGACCCTGAAAGATAGGATCATAGTTTGATGTATGTTATATCTAGTCTTTGGCTTGTATGGCTTATTATTTGCTTGAATTTTGATTATGTACTTGGTTTGCGTTTGGATTATGTTGACATTTGAATTATTATGGAATGTATGTTGAGTCTATATGTATGCATCTCTTGTGCCTTATTTATCCATCTAATTTTTCGCATTATCATCATTCTATGTGAATGTTTGTTCATATATCTTGTTTGCAAGATGTTGAGTGTATCCATAAGTATATGATATGTTTCTTTGACCATCGTCTTGTTCTCTTTTTGGTGTTGTCAAAGGGGGAGAAGGACATTCACAAGTAGCAAAAGATTGAATCTTAGAAGAACTCACACAGTTATGGGGAGGATGAGATTCAAATTACAAAACAAGCTGAAGATTTTGCCATCATCAAAAAGGGGTATATGTGAGGGCAAGGTGCCTCTCATTTGATCTTTATTTTAATGATGTCAAAATGTATGTGAGGGCTAGTAGTTTGTAATTTGGACGGTGTCATTTCATTGGTGTTGGCATTCCAATTTTGGATTGCATAATCATGAATATAAATACTTGGTGGAGTCTTGCATATCCATTAAATATGGGTGATCATGATATTAGTATTAGGAATGTATAAACTGTGCCTATAGAGATGAAAATATGTCGGAAAATTAATTTTTGAGTATTTTTGAAGCTTAAGTTGACCTAAGATTGGGTCCGATCGACTCATAATATGTGGAAAATGTGTGTGTCTCGCTCGACTAAGCGCACACCTACCCTGCGGTCGACGCGCACTTCTGGATTTCTCATTGTGCATTTTTTGCAGCCATGCATTGACACATGGTCCCTGTAGCCGTCGACGCATGGTTTCCCAACTTGCGCAGATTCCTCCACGGGTTAGCGCAGGCTGACCCTCTTCAAGGAGCGGTCGACCGCTCACTGTTAGTGATCAAGTTTTTTGTTTTTCTCTTTGTTCAAAATGCTCTTATTATTTTCTGTTGGTCCTTGTATCATATATATATATATGGTTCCTCATTTTTTACATGATCAACAAGAACAAGTGAAAGAAGTACATTGAAAATTTTTCTCTCATCACTTTCATCTTCATCTTGCACCTTTTTCAACAAATACACATAATCATTTTTGTTGATTTTCTGCATCGTGAAGTGATAACGTCCAAAGCATAGAGTTGTATCTTTATTTGGGGTGAGTGTTTCAGTGGGTTTGTTCTTGAATAAAACCTCTAGGGGTTTGTCCTCCAAGATCAATTGGATTTGGGGGTTTTTTGGATCAGATCTTGTGTGCATTGAATTCAGTTGAGCGAAGTGATCGAAGAACGGAAGGTTTTGTCGATCTATTAGCGTTAACCGAATGGTTGTGCAACAAGGTTTGAGGATCGAACTGTATGTGGATCAGAATCAGCCGAGTGAAGGTGATTGAAGACCTGTGTGTTCTTGCAATCTAGTAACGGTAAACAGTGGTTCTTCCAACAAGTTCGAGGCACTTAATTCGACTCGAATCAAGGGAAGAGAAGACAAAGTATATACATCAACAAAGTTTCTTGAGTGTGGGATAGGTAAGTTTTCTCTTGTAAAAACATTTGCAAACAAGTTATAGATATCTCAATTCTAGTTATTAGAATTTGGGGCAGACGTACCCGAAGCGAGGATGAAACGGGAATTGCCTAAACAAACTTGGTGTCGTTTTCTTTTTCTTATCTCATTTATATTTCGAACTGTTTACGCTTGTAATCATTCAATCGATCGACAAAAATTCTGGTATAGTTTTGTGCAGAAAATTAATTTGAAAACCATTGCACAATCATTTTGGATTGTGCTTAGTGAAAATTCTGCATCAACTATCATAGAAGGTTTAGCTTGGAGTTTTATGCACTTCAAGTGCTCGATACATTGAACGCATACAAGGTGTTTGATATATTGTCAAGTTTGGTTTAATTTTTGACTACTTATTGGATATTGCACCTTGTTAAGTGCTTTTGGAAAAATGGATTAATTGTTAAGTTGCGATTCTAATTTTTCTCTTTGAGCCTTTCTTTCCATTTGGCTTACGTATATCCGATCCTCTCAGTAACTCGGTTCGTGTAGACGAATTATCCTCGGCCGCTTCCGTAAAATATTTTTAAAAACAAATTTTAGCACCGACTCGCATTTAAAAAGAAGTGATCTATTCAACCCCACTTCTAGATCAATTGCCTTCGTCTAACAGATCTGAACTAGGCTCTGATACCAATTATTGGTGCACAAGAAGGAAGAAGACGAAGATGATGAAAATGGAAGAGAGAAAGAGAGAGAAAAGTTGTAACTAACTTTTTAACAAAGACTGATTATACTGAAATTTTGTTACAACTGAAAACCCATCTTCTACTTATCTATACACATTCAAGCTAAATACAATTCAAATTAAAAATGAATGAAACTTAAATGAAATGCTAACTGAAATTTGGATTACACTTCAATAATTTTTGATTATTAGGAGGTTAGCTTAAGCGTTAATGTGTATTAATGTATGCACATACATGCATAAGTTGTAACTAACTTTTGCACCATACACCATGTGTCCTTTGCTATAAATAAGTGGTTATGGTTTTGTAAATATTGAGAGAAATTCAATGAATAATGTGAAGATCATATTCTATCATGGTATAAATTGCTGAGTCGATCTCTCTCTCTCTCTCTCTCTCTCTCTCACTCACTTACCTAATAGAATTCAATTACATAAATCACTTTCTCTCTCCTATTCATCTTCTTCTCCTTTGAAACTCCATGGAATCATCTTTCAATTTTCAAGCGGCTGCACCAGACGACAACGTTCGTCAATCGCCACTACTCACGGTGTTGTCCGTACCTGATCCATCCACTCCTCACAAGTTTGGTCCAAAACTTTCACTCAAATTGCAAGATAATAATTATTTTCTCTAAAATTAGCAGGTTGAAGGTGTTATCCTCGCTCAAATAGCTCATAAAGTTATTATGAATCTCGCATTCCGATCAAGTTCAAGACGCCTTAGAATCAACTTGATGGAAAGATCTCTGATGAATATGAAGAGTGGATAATTCAAGATCAAGCTGTTTTCATTTGGCTTCTCTCCACAATTTTTGAATCTTTTCTTCCTTGTGTTCTCTCTTGCAAGCATGCCTTTAAAGTTTGGGATAGATTTCACAAATACTTCAATGCGAACATGAAATCTCGTGTTCGTCAGCTATGTAACACCCCGATTTTTATTATAATATTTTATTAGTCTTATAATATTTTTTTTATTTAATTTTTAGAGTGTCTTTGAGTTGAGTAGATATTTTTATATGGGTTAATGAGTTGGTAAATTTTATTTACTTAATTTTAATAATTTACATAGTGCAAATTGTGAGAAATACGAGTTTTGGGTGATAAATAGGATTAAATTTTAAATAGGGATGCTGGTAGAATTATTTGTGAATGAAGGGGAATTAGTGAGAATTAGTAAAATAAAATAAATTAGTTTTTTTAAATAGAGGAGAAGGAGAGAAAAGTGTCAATACATAGAAAACTTTGGAGAAATAAGGAGTTAGAGAGAAGAGCAAACCTTAAGAGAGCATTTGAAGGAGAAGAAACTCCATAGCCAAAGCTTTAACTTTCCTGCAAATTCGAGGTAAGGGGGAGATTATTTCATAAGGGTGTTAAGACTAGGGGATAAAAGGGATGCCTTTGCCCCTTTTCCTTGTTTATGATGTGTTGATTGAACTGTGCGAGGTTTGTGTAAAACCTCCATAATTAGGTTGATGATTAATTTTTGTTTCCATGTTAATAATACTGATTATTACTACTAGTGATGAGAAGTTTGTGTGGGTATATGCCAAGAAAAAGTAATTGTTTTTGTTCATATGATATGATATGCTTTGATGAAGAAATCATATTGATTGATGTGAAAAATGATGCTTTGATGTGCAATGTGTTGTTATATGTGTAAAATTGACTTCTGAATTTTTTTACTAGTATGAGATCGATTAATAAAATGGAAAATCGGTGATGTTTCAATGGAAAAAATGCAGAATCACATTCTGCACAGTGGTGACGGTCGTCACTAGCATGACAGGCCAACCGTCATGCGTTAGCGATGAAGGATGGCAGATGAGTGACAGACCAATCGTCAGTGCCCCAGAACAAGCGCCCATCCCCCAAATTGTCAGCGATGACATGTGACTCACCCAAAGGGAGATGACCGTCATGGATAAGATGGCTTATCCGTTAGCCCTGTAGAGTAGCCGTATTGAATTGTTTGACTCTTTTTTGTAGAGATTTTGACTCTTTGATTTAAGGTGTGTTGTTGAATGATTATTTTGTTCAAAGAATGATTGTGGTTGATTATTAGTGACTGGATGTTTACCCTCCTTGCGATTAGGCAGGGTTGAGTGTTGATGAATTAAGGTTTAAGGCGAACCAATGTTTATCCCTAAAGGGAAATGATTGTTATGCTCATAAGTTTGTTGTTTAGGTTTAAAAGAACCAGCATTGTAGGACTTCAGTCCATTGGTGAAGGAATCTGGTCCAGTGTTGTAGGACTCCAATCCAGTGTTGAGGATTCCTCAATAACGTAACTCTGATATCCAGCGTTGTAAGACTGCAATCCAGTGTTGAAGGACTTCGATCTATTGTTGTGATTGACAATTTATAATGGGAGAAGGAGTTTTGGATGGAGATTGTTTGCATTCATTTATAGCATCATGCATCATGTATATTAGAGATTAGTTTAGGACTTCGGTCCAGTGTTAAGAATCCTTCAGTAATATAACTCTAATATTCAGATTGTAGGATGATACCACATGAATGGGTGTAGAGGGAATATGAATTTCATAATAACTTGTATATTGTAAATATGTGTTGACTGATTATATTTTTATGTGAACTATCCTTGTTGTTTAAACACCGTTAAACTTATGGAATATATTCTCACCCTTTCTTATTTCTACGTTCTCTACTGTTGTACTTGACACAGGTGATTCTTAGATTGAGGATAAAAAGTGATTAGCTATTTTTTACCAAGGATGACATAGTTAGCTTCTTCGTTAGCTTCACTACTACGAAAAAACACCTGTTAGGCGAGGGCAACGATCTAGAAGGGGGGGGGGGGGTGGGTTGAATAAATCGCCTAATGAAAAATTTCTTTTTAAAATTATGTTTTGAAAAGTATTTTTCTATGGCAAACGGAAGCAAATTCTGATCGACTCTCCTCTATCTGAACCGTTATTGGTAGAATCAGATATGTGTACAACCATAGTAAAAGGAATGCTAAAGATGAGAAAAGTTAATCAAAGTTCAATATAATTTTTTTGAATATAAACCACACTAAGATAAATGATTTCCAATGAGAAGTAAAATAAAACTTGACTAAGGAGTTTTGTCGAACACTTAGTGTGCAGTAATTTTATCCAACAATTGGTGTGCAATACACCAAACTTGATTCTCTTTGTGTTGAAGTTATGACAAATCAATTGCAATGGTTTAGATTGCTATGGTTTCATAAAACAGTTCAAGATACTTCAACACAACCATAATTTTTGGATAATCAAATTACACAATAATTTTTCTCAAAATCTAGAGAGAGAGAGAGAGAGAGAGAGAGAACACTGAGATTTTTTTAGGCAGTTCCCCAATTGTCCTTACTATGGGTATGTCTGCCCTCAATCCGAAATCAAATTGAGATATTGTAATTAACCTTTGTAATATAAGTTTACAAGAGAAGTAGTAGAAACTCAAACCACCAAACTCTGTGTTTGATGTTGATGCTAGCTTTTTCTCTTACCTTGATCTTAGTAAGATAAAGTCACACAAGATCTCTAATATGATCCTCGGGTTACTGCCACTCCTTTGAGTGAACTTCCGTTCTTCAAAGCTTTCATTCGACTAAATCTAAATAGCGAAATCTTTTCCCAAGCCTTTCAAATGATCCTCTGGATACTGCTACTCCTTTGCAAGAATCCCTGTTAATTAAAGCTTTCACTCAGCTGAATCCAAATGCAAAGACTTTTGCAAAAACCTCCAAATCAACCCTTGATCTTGGAATAAAAACCCCAAAGGTTTTATCCTTGAATCCCCCAAAGAAAACCTCAACCCAATTTGATTACACAAACCTAAATTGGACCTTATCAATCTTGTCTTGATAACAAACAACAAAAATATTATGTGTAGTTGTTATGCATCAAAAAAATGGTTGAAGATGATGAGAATTCTTTGTATCTTTTAGGTTTCAATTCTTAGAAATGATGCATGAATGTGTATTTATATGTATGTGTATGTGTAGAAAAGATTAGAGCAAAACAGTTTTTTAGCAAAAAATGCAAATTTTAAAATTTGGTACAGAATATATTGACTCTAAACTAGAATGAATCAATACATAAGCTGAATGAGTCAATATGAAGCCAAACAGAGTCAATATATTGAAGGCAGTAGCAAATTTGTTAAAAAATATTTCAGAAGGACTCGACTCCAAACACAGAGGATTCGACTCATTGGCTTAATCTATCAACTCATCCCTTCAATGTATCAATACATTGAAGGCAGTGGCACCCAGTTTGAAAACACCTTTTAGATGAAGTCGACTCCAACCATGAATGAGTCGACACATTCGCAAGATGTATCGACTCATCGTGCCTATGTATCGACATATTAGAGACATATTCAAATCCTTTAAAAATCAACTTAGTATGTATCAATACATACCAAAGATTTATCAACCCATGCATAAATTTTTATGAAAAACTCATATTTTTAGCACGTGATAGCTTATATAATATGTAGCCTAATATTACATGTCCTATGATGATGATGCACATCTAGACAAAGACTATAAGGTCCAATGTACACAAAGAGTTAAGCTAACTCGTTTTAACATCATACAAAATCTATCTTAGAGAATATTGCACTCACATACTCCCCCTTTTTTATTATGGGAAAATATACTAGGATTCCTGATGTCTTTGGCAAAGCTCCTCGTGAATATATGTAAAAAATGGAAAATGAATGAGGTGGCAAAAGTAGGTAGTTTTAATTTTTTAACATTTGTTAATTACAAATATATCCTTTTGTAAGTACAATTTTTTTTAAAAAGAAAAAGATATATTAGGAAGTTTGGTAGTTGTTTATTTTAAGAGATTAATTGGAATACACTCTTAGTGTACAGACATTTTACACTGTCATCCAATTAAAATTATTCATTTGGACACATAAGCATCTGAATTAAAAATAAAAATAATATATTATAATTAATTATTCTAATAACTGATTCTCCCATAAAATAACTTTACACTAACTGTGTATTCTAATTAATATCTTAATTTAATAAATAGATAGTTGATTCTAACAAGTATATTATTCTATCACGTGGTTTACTTTCTAAGAATAACTATTTAAAGAAAAAATTCTAGATGATTTGGCTTGTATGTATCTGACTAATTTGCCACGAGAGAAATGTGAGACATTTTGAGCAAAAATTATCTTCTATTTCGCAAATTGTTGACAAGGTAAAAGTTCAATCTTAGTGTTGGTTAAAAGAAAAATCTCCTAGTTTAAATTACCTTCTTCGCAAATGATAATCTTATCATTAATTTACGGGTGATGTTGTTTTGCATGTCCAGGTTGGATTTAAACGAACCTTATTATTAATATTTTTATTATATATTTTTGTATTTCGATATTTTGGTCGACTTAGTTTTTTTTACCTAGCTGTTGTTGTTAAGTAAGTAATTCTTTTTTTTTCAACCTCTGCAAAAAAAGTACTATCAATTTAGATGTTTCTTGCCCTTTTTGTGGAAAATCTGGCAAACCGGGAATAGAATGGTGTTCAAGATGGAGTGCCCAGATCATAGAGCAATGGCCCAGGAGATTTGGGATTCTATTGAGGAATTCAATAGGGCGAATGCTAGAGGCCTGCACAAGGAGCATGCTAATGTAAAGATCTTGCCTGCTACAAATTCTTGGAAAATTCAAACGGAAGTTGGCTGCTTTGCTGAAAGACTGCTACAAATTCTTGGAAAATTCAAACGGAAGTTGGCTGCTTTGCTGAAAGAATTGTGTCGTTAGGGTGTGTCATTAAAGACCCAAATACCAATATTTTCTTTGCTACCTCCAAATATTTATTACTAAAAAATTCGTATTTAGAATCTGTTTGATAACACCAGAAAAAGAGCTTTTAGTTTGTAGTTTTTAGCTTTTCAACTCATTTTTATTAAAAAGCTCTGTTTGGTAACTGCATTTAGCTTTTAGCTTTTAGTTTTTTAACTAGCTTTTAGCTTTTTTTTCAAAAGCTATTTAAAATAGCTTTTGAGCTTGTAGCTTTTAGTTTATAACTTTTTATTCCAATTATACCCTTATTATTTTAAATATATATATATATATATATATATATATATATATATATATATATATATATATATATATATATATATATACTCTATTAAAAAATTAATTTTAAAAGACTGAATTTAGAGATATTTTGAAAAATGTTATAGCAAATTTTTAATAATTTTTTTATTTTATTAAACATTATTTTTATTTAATAAATATAAATTATATAATTAATTTAGAAAGGCTGTTGATAATTCTCAAGTTAGTGAAACATTGGAGGAAAATCAATGAAATTTAAAATATTAGACAATAAATTTATTTTTGTTATTATTTTAGATTAATATAAATAAATTCAAAATTACAATGTTATTATTTCACATATTTTATTAAATTTCATTATAAAATTAGAAAGAAAAAAAAACTATATTTTACGAAAGAATGAGTTAACCAGATTGAGAATCGTAGTTATTAGGATTAATTTTACTTTTATGTCTTTATAAATGGCTTTATAAAATACATGTACTTCATGTATGATTTGCTGGTTCTTTTATTCATTGAATTTCGTTGTCAATATATTCATACAAAATAGCAAAGCTCATAAAATTTATATACAAATTTATATATTTTGATGATATATTCAAATTTTCATATATATTAACATTGTTTTGTATTTTGTTATTAATACATTTATTTTTATAATAAAAATTAATTTAATAATATGATATAAAAAGATAATAAAATCACCAATTTCTTAATTAAAATGTCCTTTTATGTCATTTTGTAATTATAAGCTAGTGTAACAGCTAATTTACCAAACACTCAAATTAACTTATCAGCTAACAGCCATCAGCTATAAGCTATCAGCTACCAGCTACCATCTATCAGCTACCAGCTACCAGCTAACAACTACCAGCTAGTTTTACCAAACAGAGCCTTAGTGACCGAGACTGAAAAATTTAAAAATCGATTTTTATAATGTTTTGCGACTGATTTAGCGCCTATTAACTTTTTATGGTAAAAGTTCTAGTCGTTAAACTTTTTCGACGAATTTAATCACCGAAATTTAGAGACCGAATTTGTGAATGCATTTATAGATCAAATTTAGTGACCAGTTGTAGTATTCTTTTTCATAAAATAAAATTAAAAGGTGTCCGACCATGATATATATATATATATATATATATATATATATATCATGGTCGGGTACCTTTTAATTTTATTATATATATATATATATATATATATATATATATATATATATATATATATATATATATATATATTTAATTTAAAAAATTACTAATTATTATTTAATTTAATTGAATGTATTAAAAATAAAATTTTATTTTATTTTATTATGCAAATATTAAAATTACATAATAAAATAAAATTCAAGTTTATGCACATATAAAAATTAAACCACATATTTGTTTATATAAATATATGTTCTATTTGTTAAAACAATAAAAAGGTGAACCTTTTACTTTTATATAAATTAAATTTTGTATAAGAATATTTTTTCGAGATCGAATAAATGGTCATAAAATATTAGTCGTTAAATCGGTGGCTGATTTTTATTTTATGACTTAATGTCTTCTAAAAATTTACTAATAATATAAAATTTTGGTGACTCATTCGGTGGTTATATTAATTGAAATTTTTCAATCACTAAATATGAATTTTCTAGTAGTGGTCGCTCTAATCATGCTTACGCCTGTACGATGGAATTTTTAGCTATCCGGTGGAGCCTTCATCTAGCGAAGGAGGTGAAGATTGACAACTTCGCTTTAGAGTCCGATGTTTTAGTAATTGGGGACTGTATTAATGGTTTTGGTTTTTCTGCTGCTTTGGACTCTATTGTTAATGATTGTAAGATCATCTTAGAAGGATTCAATTCTGTTACTGGCATGTTTGTAAGCAGGGACTGTAACGTGAATACCCATCACATGATGGGAGTGGGAAAATCCTTAGACTCTAGGGCTTGGATTGATCACATTTCTCAGATAAATACTTCCTCTTTTTATGTTGCCAATTTGACATTTTCTTTAATATAAGCTTCGTTTGAGATAAAAAAAAAAGTAAGTAACTCTTTTTCTTCTATTCTCTAACTCCTTGGAAATTAATAATTTCCGATCAATTGAAATGTAGTTCTTTTAAGTCATTTCATCAATTCAATAAATATGCCACGTTAATCTTATGCTAAGTTAAAATCTAGAATAATACAATAATTTATCGTATATTACTAATATTTATTAGTCTCTCCGGTCCTTTTTATAAGGAATACTTTACCTTTTTAGATTCACGAAATAATTAATGTACATGGTGTATTTTAGACCAGATACATTAATTATTTAATGAATCTAAAAAAGTGAAATATTTTTTATAAAAAAGACCGGAGATAGTATTAAAGTGGATTTTGCAATTTCCAAGAGTGAACGAATGCAACAACCTGGAATAATAAAATAATAAGCATTTGAGAGGATCAAATTATTTTGAAGTTTGAGAAAATTATAAAAGTACCAGCATTATAGTTGCAAATACATGAAATTATTTTATTCCTACAAGTACCAACATTTACATATCCCTGATGATATACACCTTGGTCTTTTTGGACGCATGCATTTAGTCATTTGTCTAGCACATGTTCTATGAGATTGGCATAAGATAACTCCAATGACAAGTCCTGTGACGTTAAATTAAATTTAAAAAAAAAATGAAAGATTAAGAATAAATTTTGAAAATAAATTGCAAAATTGAACTTACCATCTGTTACAACGATAAACATGAAAAGAAAAATAATCATGAAATAAACAAACTTAAGAATCCGTGCCATATGTTCTCTCATTTGCAAATTGAAGTATACATTTGCATAATTATTTTATTGTGTGAAAAATTGTATATTTAAATTAGATTTATTGATTAATGTCTCTTGATGGTTGGTAGAATTCATTCAAATATTTTAATATTTTTTTTCTCTATTGTCCTAGTTATAATTAATGTTGGCGTAAATAAACTTTTGATTTTTTACTTTGATTGTTTTCAACTTTTAATTCCTCTATTTTAAAATCAGTTTTTTTTATTTTTAAACTCTATATCACTTTATATTTAATTAGTTCCCCTTCCAATTGAGTAGACGTGGTGTTGATGATTATGACAAAAATTTTATTTTTAATGAGTTGTTAATCTTGATTAAGATAATTTATTATTTAATATTTATTTATAGAATAAAATAATTAATAATTGAATATTTTAATTAAATTTTTTCATAAATTTTTATTTATAAATTTATTTGAAATTTTAATAATAGATATTCTAAAAGATATTACATAAGAAAGTTTTTTAAATATCTATTAATTAAATTCCAAATAAATTTATAAACAAAAATCTATAAAAAATTTAATCAAAGTAATCTATTATTAGTTAATTAATTCTATAAATAAATATTAAATAATAAATTAACATATTCAATATTACTAATTCATTAAAATTTAAAATTTTTATCATAATAATTAATGACACGTTTGTAAAATTAAAGAGAGATCAACTAAATTAAATTTTAAGTGATGTAAAATTCAGAGACTAAAAATTTAATTTTTAAAATGACAATATATTGAAACGATTAAAGTTTTAGTATATCTCTATTTTCACATGCACACAGAAATTGTTTACCGCATTTTAAAATTACATTATTCAATCTCTCTCTTAATTTACTTGACATGTTTAAGCTGACATGACATATAAAATGGTGATATAACATAATTTAGATTAATTAATTAGGATTTTTTAGAGATTAATTTTGCAATTTATTTGCTATTAATGATTACACATTTTCATATCATTCTAGCGCGAGTTTTATGTGTGGTTGCGAAGCACTATCACCTTTGGGTACTACAGCTCGATTCATTTTTTATCCTATTGAAGCTGATTAAGGAAGGAAAATAGATGTCTCCAATTAACCCTGCTTGCAAACTGAGTTTAAACAGATAACTGTTGGTTTACAGATGCTACAAAGATTGTGGGTCTCTCTTAGGTTATTTTGTTAAGAACACAGTGTCTAGACTATTGGTAGGATATTAGGACTGATGCTTTTCGATTGATGTATGAAGGTACGGGATTTTGGGTTTTTGATTAGTATGCTCGCTAAGATTTTTTCCAATCTTATGCCTACGTATTCCCGTTTAACGAAACAGGGAAATCAGAGCGATCGTAGTTCCTCCTATTCTATGGGAGGAAAAAGGTTGTTTTTAGTGTCTTGTTCAAAGCCCAAGACGTGAAGCTGAAGGTAGTTTGTATCTTGTTCGAAGCCCAAGATGTGAAGCTGAAAGGGTCTTGACTTTAGAGAAAATTTATCATCTCTAAAGAGGAGTTGTTGATGTTTGTATGCTATGAACAAGGCACAACTTTGATGATAAAAGGTTGATTAACTCAACCGAGGTTTTCCTTATACAAAGCCTAAGAGGAGGCTATTGACCCAACAAGAGGGAGTTTTTATGTGTCTCGTACGAAGCCCGAGAGAGAGGCTAAAAGGGTTGACTCAACAAGAGAGTGCTAACAAGTAACTGACTCAACAAGAGAGTTCTTTTGTATCTCGTACGAAGCCCGAGAGAGAGGCTAAAAGGGTTGACTCAACAAGAGAGTGCTAACAAGTAACTGACTCAACAAGAGAGTTCTTTTGTATCTCGTACGAAGCCCGAGATGGAGGCTAAAAGGGGATTGACTCAACAAGAGAGTCTTTTATGCTCAACAAGAGAGTGACTTTGTATCTCGTATGAAGCCCGAGATGGAGGCTAAAAGGGGCTGACTCAACAAGAGAGTCATTTTGGTATCTCGTACGAAGCCCGAGATGGAAGCTAAAAGATTTGACTCAACAAGAGAGTCTTTTATACTCAACAAAAGAGTGTGAATATGTTAGCTCCGCTGGGGAGAATCATTGTACCAAGCCCAAGAGGAGGCTATTGTAACTGTTTCAGTTTAGTGACAGTTCCAATATATTGGATAAAGAGAAAATCAGTTCTTATATGGGTAATGTTGTGCTCATGGATTGATCAGAGGATCATGGTTATCTCCTGTTCTTTAAGGAAATGGGAAATCCAAAGGGTATTGAGACTGTCTAAGTCTACGGATGTTTTGAGAAGTCGATTCTCAGATAGTGAATGATCTTTGTATAATGCCCAAGAGAAGGTTGGGTTACTGCTGAGGATTAAATCCATAGGCAGGCCAAAGGGTGAGGAACTCTCACGAGAGAGGCCGGTTTTTAGAGCGATCAGTGTTTTTTCCTATTTCTGAAAGGAACTTGAGAATGTCTTTGAGACTCAAGGGGTTTTAGACTGTCCAAGTCTAGAGTTTCATCTTTTGTACAATGTCCAAGAGGAGGCACGGGCGTTAAGGGATGAGTATCAACCCTCAAATGGCTGGAGTTTTTGACACTGGAAAGACAGCTCTAGCAAAGGATGACTAAGTTCTATCTTATACCTTTAAGAGGTCATCAGGGTCCTTGTATTAAGCCTAAGAGAAGGCATGAGAACTTCTAAGAAGCCGAAGGGTCCTTGTACAACACCCAAGAGGAGGCAGGGATGCTTTTAAGAAGCCTGTGGGTCCCCAAACCCCGAGAAGTTCAAGACATGACATTCACAAAGAATAGATCAAGCCAGGAAAGTCTGAGAATTTGGAAGAAACTCAAGAGATGCCATTCACGGAGAAAAGATCATCTCTGGGGAGTTAGAGTTTCTTTGACAATTTCTAAGGGTGCTTTTAAGAAGCCTGTGGGTCCCCAAACCCCGAGAAGTTCAAGACATGCCATTCACAGAGAATAGATCAAGCCAGGAAAGTTCGAGAATTTGGAAGAAACTCAAGAGATGCCATTCACGGAGAAAAGATCATCTCTGGGGAGTAGAGTCTCTTTGACAACTTCTAAGGGTGACAGTCTGAGAAAGGGTTAAAAAAGAATCTGCCTTTCACATCTCCATATTGTTTAACCCCAAGAGGAGGGAAGACTGTGTCTGGTAATCCTATGGGGATCTAGTTTTGACTGTATTTAAGAGCGATCAACAGGGCTTTACCTAGCGCTAGACGTAGTTGCCGGGGGAAACTCTAAATAACTATACTAGTATTACACAGTTGATATTTGACAGGTATATAAAAGTTTGTGAAAGAAGACTTACAGTGAGCAGCCCCACAATATAGTTATATATATATGAAAGCGGATAAAGAAAGCGGGTAAATACTTACTCGGTTGTAGAGCTTCCATACTGTTTTGTTAGTTGTTCAACAAAGAAAGCTTTGATAACAATATTATATTCAAAATCAAAGGAGAAAGTGCTTTGAAAAGATTGTTGGGGCTTACAGCTCAAGGAGAGGCCCAAAGTTTTATCAGTGATTGCACTGTTATTTTAAAATTGTACAGGGACTTATACAAGTGACTGAGGCCCAAAAAGGTTTTTTGTACAAAGGGATGGGTCTTACACTCTCTCAAGAGGCCCAAAGGTGTTTAAAAGAAAAAGAATGGGGCTTATAACTCGAGGGTACGCCCAGATGATTTATTTTTTGGATTGGCGATCGTGCCGAAATTTTTGAAAATGCAGTGGGTCTTATACCATGACTGAGGCCCAAAAAGGTTTAGGTTTCCAAAGGGGTTGGGTCTTACACTCTAATAGAGGCCCAAAGATTGTTTGAAGAAAAGAAATGGGGCTTATAACACGAGGGTAGGCCCAAAGAGTTTGATTTTTGAACTGGCGATTGCGCCGAGATTTTCTTTTAACGCAGAGGGACTTATACAATATCTGAGGCCCAAAATTGTTTTGGTTAAAAGGGGATTGGGTGTTACACTCTATTAGAGGCCCAAAAAAGTTTTGAATGGGTCTTATAGCTCAAGGAGAGGCCCAAAGGGTTGGTTTTTAACGGGCGATGATCGCGCCGAACATTTGAAATACAACGGGACTTATACAACATTTGAGCCCCAAAATTGTTTGTATTTACAAAGGATTGGGTCTTACACTCTATTAGAGGCCCATGAGTGTTTGTTTGAGTGAAAATCAAGGAAACCCCAAATTTGTTTTCTTTTAAAAGTAAATATTTATAGAAAATCAAATAAAAATGATAAAAAATACCAAATAAGTTTGAATAAACCACTTGTGATTTTTGTTTAATGTTTGAAAAATGAGGGTTTTATCACAAGGTGAATTAAAACTCATTTAGTTTTGATTTTCAAGGTAAATATTCACTTTTAAATGTTTAAAAATAATTAAAAAATGAATTTATTCACAAAAATACTAATTATATTAAATAAATAATATAAACTTAATTTTTTTGTGGAATAAAATATTTCAACATTTTTGTGATTTTTTGCAAAAAGAACCAATAAAAAATAATTAAAATTGAGGGAGTTATTAATTTTTCAAATCATTAACAAAATAATATGAAAAATAGGAAAAAGTGATAAAAAAGAGGTATGGGGCGAAGGGGATTCGAACCCCAGACCTCTCGCTTGCCAATACACACAAACCAGCTGATCAACCACTGGGGCGCAATGCCAATTCATTAATAACATGGCAAGGGAAAAATATAAGGCAAACTTGGTTGGTTTCTCAAGCATGGCGCCATGGCCATCTTCAACCTCAAGCTCAGATGCGTGAAGCCCTCTAACTCACTCATTTCTCAACCATTTGACATGATTCAAATACCAAACTCATGCGTTTTTTCACAAGGATCATGATGGCAATATTTGATTTCATTTATTTTCAGTGTATAGCAAGTTATATCAACATGACCGTATGAACCCTAATTTTGCAAAAGCAGTCGTGCAGACATGGTTGTGAGAGCTATGATCAAATTTTTTGAGGGGAAACACTCAACATATGATGGCAAGAAATTGGCAAAAATATCATGCGAGGAAATATGCATGGACCATGAAGATGTAGTTTTGAGGCTTACCTTGATGCAAGCTGAAATGGAACTCTGCACAAACTGTGTTCCAGATGTGATTTGATGATCCCTACAGCTTCAATGGATATTGTGGAGTGTGTTACAAGCTTTGGAACACTTTGAAAACCTTTGGATCAAGTTGGAGGACTCCAGCTGCATAATTGAGGCATAATGGCTTGGTTGAAGAGTGATTTTGAGCTAGAGGTGTTACAGTTGGTGTTTGAGTATTTGGACACCTCAAATACATCATATGTGATATGTTTGAGCAATTGGAATGGATTGCTTAAGGCTGCAACTCAAAACCCGGTGGTGGTTGCTCAAAAACAAAGAAAATTGGTACTTAAGAGAGAATGAGAGAAAGCAGTGCTGTAAATTGCTTTGGTGTGCTTTGAATGATCAATTGGAACCTCTATTTATAGGTGATCAATTCTTGTCTTGGAGGAATAGTGAATGGCTGCTGGATCAGATCACATTCAAAGGCTTTGGCTTGGTGGCATTTCTTCTCATGCAAGGCAGCCTAGCCCCTCCCAAGAGCAGAGCTATGTCTTGACCAAATTCACATTCTTCAGATGTTTTTATTGTTGTTTAATTAGAGAACTTGACTGAGTAGAGTGGCTTTGTTGAAAGTGCCCTATTTCACATAAATGCCTTTGAATTCAAGGAATATATACCAAAATGCATTAATCTCAAGTTGGAAGATCCCTTGGCTTTTGGACTCAGCCCTATCAGTTGGATTAGTTGGCTTATGATCAGATTGAATGCATGTGGCATAGTGATCATTACTTTTGACTCAGAAAATCTTGGATGGCAAGAAAACTCACAAACTGACTTTTCATGGCAGCCTTGACATGGTGTGTTGTAGCAGCCATAACTCTTGGCTCAAGTGGAGTGGTTTCATGCCAATGAGTTGCTTGGATTGTAGGAAATATGTACAACAACTTTAATGTTTACACCTTGTATTGATTCAGCTTGGAATTGTGTGAAAAAATCCCACAAGTTTTGGTGTTTCCAACAAAATCTGTCTTGGACAGAATTTTTTCTAAGTGTTGGAAAAGTTGTACTTTCATGTTTTTAGTGATTTTGATCCAACCATAACTCAGAATCCATAATGAATTGGAATGAGGTGTAGTTGAAGCTTTTGTAGAGGGCCATGAGAGCTACAAATCCAGCTTTGGCTGGGGAAGAATGGCCT
Source organism: Lathyrus tuberosus (assembly GCA_022829125.1). Lineage (NCBI taxonomy): Eukaryota > Viridiplantae > Streptophyta > Magnoliopsida > Fabales > Fabaceae > Lathyrus > Lathyrus tuberosus. The sequence goes on from JALAZF010000902.1 coordinate 684,026, forward strand.
TGTGGTTTAGGAGTTATGGTCCTCTAAAGTTGGTACCCTAGCCACTTTATTCCATAATTTAGAAAAATTTCTAAGTTTTTATGGTTACCCCTTTTACAAGTTATCTCACTTTTCTTGATTTTTCTTGATGAATGATGATTCAAATCACACATTAACATCATTTTACGGTTAAAAAACCATAATTGTGAAAAATCTCAAAAAGTCAAAGTTTGACTTTTGTGCATAGTTGACTTTTTATCAGATGAATTCCAAACTGTGCGATCCTTTATGAAATCAAGTCCTTAACCTAAATCAAACTTGATGGATTGATTTCATAGGTGTTATAGGGTGTTTTAAATCATGTCCCAAGGTTTGGGAGCATGTCTTGCTCAAAAGTCAAAGATACAGTTGACTTTTTCTTCAAAACCCTAATTGTGGTCCTGGTGAAATTGAAACTTGTGAACCAAGCTTCTTGGATCAATCCATTGTTGTAAATGGATCAATGTGATGTATTTGAGGTCCTGAAATCATGTCTTGAGGTCTTGGCTAATGATTTGTCCCAAAAGTCAACTTAGGGGTGAATTAGGTCAAGAAACCCTAATTCCTGATTTTTGATGAATGCATCCCCTGAGACTAAATTGACTTGATGATTGGGTCCATGATGTTCCATGGAGTATATTAGGTTATGCTTTGAAGCATTGGCTCATGCCCAGAGGAAAACTTCCATCTGGAGGCCCTGGTCGACCAAAACCCTAATTTGGTGACACTGACGATCTTGAGGCTTGATCCACCTAGAAGGGAGCAGCCTTGTGCTTAATCCTAGAAGTGGGAGTCCTCTTGATCCTTTTTGGATGTTTGAGAGGTTAGACAAGTTGAAGATCATGTCATTCCTTGATTGATCCTTTGTCTAAGAGCTCTTAGAGGGCTTGAAACCCTAAGTATTGTTTGTAGTGAATGCTCACCCATTTTTGGGGAGACTGATGAGGCATAATGGTTCATCCATATTGTGATGATGATTTGCACAATGATGGGAAATCTTAGTGGTCAAAATTTGGGGTATGACAATCATATGCAACACTTTATAAAAGATAACCTATCACTATTTATTTTTGTATTAAAACACGAGGGAGAGGATAAAACAGGTGATTTTAAAATTAGGTGAGAAATTTTTTTTAAAAGCAAAATGGCATTAATATAGTACAAGGGATACTCAACTGAATACAAAAGAGTTGCATGTGAAAAAATTTCCTACCAACACCGACTAGCCTAATCGTACGACAATTTACAGAAACCGTAATAATCAGAGTTAGAGTAGTTAATTTCTCCTATGCAAGACCACTTCCAAGCTAGAATTTTAATGTTCTAAATGATATCATTCGGATTACATATACCGTTTTCAAAAATAGCTTCATTCCTAACCTTCCAAATACTCCACACAACGGCTAACCAAAAATCGCTTCTCCTATTTCTAACTCCAACTGACTTCCTAATACTCCGCCACTGAACGAAATGCTGAGAAATATTGCCTGTGAACAAAACATCACAGTCTAGCCACAATCCTATACTATACCAGGCCTGCGAAGAAAAATGATAGGAAAAAATCAAATGTTTCAGATCCTCGACAGTATGACTACACAAAATACAATTCCTCTCCTCCTCTGAAAAACAAATTCCTCTAGCTAGCAACTGATACAGCGTAGCCATCCTATTGAGAAAGATTTTCCATCCGAAAGCCTTAATTTTAGCTGGAACTCTCGCCTTTCATAACAGACCAAGAACGTTAATTGTATCCAATTCGGGCCATTGAGGGACCAAATCATTTCTCATCAGATGATATCCAGCTCTAGAGGAAAAAGAATCAGAAGAAACATCCATTCATTCAATCAAATCCTTTGATTCCTGTATAGGTTGAATTGTTGATAGTAACTCCTGCAAATACCAAAATTCCTCTTCAACTGATGTCGATTAGTCTCTTTTAATCCCAAAATCATTCCAAGTTCAACCCTTTGTTGTCCAGCTGCCCATATTGCCTACATAATCATCTTTTCTGCTGCTGATCTCATACAGTCTTGGGAAAATACCACTCAAAGAACCTGCCCTATGCCAGCAAGCTATCCAAAATGGAATTGAAGAACCGTCACCCAGTGAATATTTGATAGAGTTGGCAAAACTAAGACCTTTGATAGATGCCAACTCTCTAACTTTACACAGATCTTTCCACCAAAAGGAAGCTGCAAAAAACCCAGAAAATCCCTTTTTCCAATAACATACTATATTCCACTCCACTGTATCGCGCTTTCAAAACTTTCTTCCACAAAGCATATTGGGAACCTAGAATCCCCCATCTCCACTTAGACAATAAAGCCAAATTGATCTCTTCAATTCATTTGATTCCAAGACCTCCTTGGTCCTTAGGCCTACAAACAGTGTCCCACTTAACCCAATGAATTTTAGCCTTCTCGACCGACCCTCCCAAAAGAAAACGTTGTCTAATTTTATCAATGTGCCTCTGCACCAGCCAGAGCTTTATAGAATGACAGAAGAAATATCGGGAGACTGCTCAAAATAGAGTTGATTAAAGTGATTTTTACCTGTAAAAGAAAGATATCTATCTCTCCACAAAGCCAATTTATTTTCGAATTTGTCAATTAATTTGGACCAAGTTTTGATACGCCTAGGATTCGAGCCAACATGAATTCCAAGAAAAGAAAAGTAAGAATCCTCAACCTTACAGGCGAGAAAGTTAAAAACAGCATCCATAAAGTGATCACTGACATTAATACCTATCAAACAACTCTTATTAAAATTCACACTTAAACCTGATACGAGTTCAAAACTCCTAAGAATAGCTTTAATGCTCCAAAGATTCTGCCAACCACCTTGACCAATAAGAAGAGTATCATCAGCGAATTGAATAATCTCCACCGACACAACCTCATTCACTCTAAAACCTTTGCACATTCCTCTGTCCACTGGCTTACTCACCAGGGTTGTTAAGCCTTCAGCAACAATCACAAAAAGAAAAGGCGATAAAGGGTCGGCCAGATGCAAACCTCTTTCAACCGCAAAATCCCTTGTATGGCTACCGTTAACTAAAATAGACAAATGGAAATTAAAAATGCAAGCCTCCATCCACTTCATCCAAAGACAACCAAAACCCATTTTCTTTAGCATAAATATAAGAAAATTCCAGTTTACGCAGTCGTACGCTTTCTTGAAGTCTACCTTAAACATAACACATTCTTCTTTCTCTCTTTTAGCTAAATCTACAACCTCGTTCGCAATCACCACCCCATTCAATAATTGTCTCCCCGGAACGAAAGCAAATTGACAATGCAAAATTAAACCACCCAAAACTCTTTTCAGTCGAGCAGCTAAGAGTTTTGCAAAAATCTTGTATAGACTTCCCAGCTGACCAATAGATCTATAATCTTTAAGCTTCTCAGGATGTTTCACCTTTGGAATCAGGGTAAGAAAAATAGAAGTAACCGCCTTTGGTAGAGTAGTTCTGCTATGAAAATCATTCACAAACTTGACGATGTCGTTTTTAAGAATGCCCCAACAGCCTTTGATAAACAAGAAGTTAAATCCGTCTGGAACCGGGCTTTTAGAATTATTGCAACTCCAAACTGCATCTTTAAACTCATCCTCAGAAAAATGTGCTTCCAATAACATGTTATCAGCCTCTGAAAGAGGTGATCAATTTCTTAAGGGAGTAAAAGAAGGGTTGATTGGTGAAATAATTATTTGTAAAAATGAGTTTTGTTATTTATTACTTCCTCCGTTCTATAACGAGTGATTTAATTAACTTTTTCAGTCATTAATAAAGTGAATAAATAAAAGAGAGAAAATTTTATTTTTATTAAAATATTCATTATAAAATATTAAAAGTAATGAAAGTAATAATAATTAAACAGTAGAATTGAAAAAAAAAAGAAATTAATTTACATTATAAATTGAAATGTATCACTCATTTTAGAACATTTTTTATTTGGGTTAAATATATTTTTGGTCCCTATAAATATCTCAGTTTTCATTTTTAGTCCCTATAAAAAAATGACATATTTTGATCCCTACAAAATTTTTATGCATGCAGTTTTAGTCCTTACTATTTTCTAAAATTTTAAAAACTATTTAATTACCCCTAAACTTTTAAATTTTTAAATAATTTTTTCATCCGTGTTTAGATTACTATAAAATGTTTCATTACCAAATTATATAATTTTTTAAAATGAGAAGAATTAAATATGAATTTTTTAAATTTTAAAACATAATGATAAAAATAATGAAAATCTCGACTTATAAATCAAATCTTGAGTTCCTTTTTTCCGAGGAACTTTTTATAACGTTCTAAACATATCTATAAAATAATCATTCAAAAATACATATTGGTTTATCAGTAGGGACTAAAACTACGTGCATAATTATTTTGTAGGGACCAAAACATGCGATTTTTTTAATAGGGACCAAAAACTAAATTTGGTAATTTTATAGGGACCAAAAATGGGTATGAGGAGGGGGTGTACCTGCAAGGCACTCCGATGCTAAAGTAAGAATCGGGAGAGAGAAAGGCAAGTACAAGGGTATGAGTTTCTTAGGATGGTTTTTGAAAACCTGACCCTCTCAAATGAGAGGGCTTTTATAATGCCCCCAGCGCGTGGCCAACGATCCCTATTTTCGGGGCGGAACAACCGTTTCCTGAAGAATAGGTAATTGCCAAAAACTAGCCGTTATGACGGGCAAAGGTGCCCAAAAATAGCCGTTGCCACGGGCAAAGGCGTAGTTCCGGGCACAGGTGTCATGACCATTCTTGGATGATGGAGCCGTGCGTAACGGGCAGGAATGTCGGGGAGGAGCAAATGACCTTTAGATTCATCTGTCCTTAGGTGCCCGGTAGAGGGGTAGAAAGGTAAATACAGCCCTGCACCAGCTAGACTTAGGCAATTGAGCCGTTCTGGAAGCATAAGTGGATTGGGCCATGCCTAGCTGTCGTACCTCGAAAAATACGATCGTCGCGATGGACGCGGAAAAAACAACTGTTCGAAACAGAGTCGCCACCGAACTTTATTTATCCCAAAGGAGAGAAAGGAAAATATCAATAAAACCTTTAAAGGGAGATAAGAACTTGGTCATCGCAACCAAATTACGGGTTCGGGAGTCGGTTACGCAAGAGGGAAGGTATTGGCACCCTCTACGTCCGTTGTACTCAACGGGAACCTCTTGATTCGATTCGTGAGAAAGTTAGCTATGTTTGTTTGTTATCTTCTAAAGGATTTGCTTCTAAGGGGAAGATGGGTGGTTTTTTATTAGGGTGCTCGACAAGGATTGAGAACCCTTGTGCCTACGTATTCCCTCGTGCAATGGGAAAGTCAGAACATTCGTAGTTCGGGGGACTACGGTTGTTTGGTTTGTATTTTTTTATGTAGGCGCCAATTGTCCACACACGAGTAAGAGAACTCGCACCCAAACAATTGGGGAGAAAGGTCAAAGACTTGGCCACCCTCACATCACCTTTTAGAAAGTTGTCTGAATATATGATTAAGTGTATTAAAGAGTTTGATTAAGAAAAGAGGATTTGATTTGTATGTGTTTTAGGGTTTCGGTCGCACGTGGGTGAGAAAAGAAGTTTTATTCGTATTAGAGGTGACAATTGTTCACACACGAGTAAGAGAACTCGCACCCAAACAATTGAGGAGAAGGGCCAAAGACTCGACCACCCTCACTTCACCTTTTAGTAAAAATGTTTTTAGATAGAGATTAAGTGTATTACTGATTACTTGGAAAAAGGTTTGAATGTTGTCGAGTTTCGCGTGTTTTAGAGGCGTCAATTGTCCACACACGAGTTAGAGAACTCGCACCCGAACAATTGAAGAGAAAGACCAAAGACTTGATCCCCCTCCTTTTCACCTTTTAAGAAATGATATTTAGTATAATTAAATGTATTAATTTTATTTAAGAAAAATACTCGACGTTGGATCGAGGTTTGGATTTGCGTGCGAAATGGTTGAAGACTAATGGAAATGAGGTCCTATGGTTTAAGGTAAGGTCGATTGCGAGGCAAAAGCGCTCGACTTACAAGAGGTAAAGGGACTTGATATGTGGATCAAGTGAATGCTTGGAGATGAATTGTGATTAATTGAATTTGCTTTGGAAAAATGCTCGACGTTGGATCAAGCTTTGTTTATTCTTGTAAAAAGGTTGATTTTAGTCTTATGGGAGAGGGATACAATTACTCAAGTGGGAATAATCGAGCCATAATTAAAGTGAGCCAATCACATACGCACATACAAACCAAAGTGAAATGTGCAACAATTATCGTTGTATAAAGCCCAAGAGGAGGCATTGTGAGGTCGATTGCGATCGTGAAAACGATTGACTTACAAGGTATTAAAAGGGCTTGACATTAAGTCAAGATATTAGTTTGAAAAGGATTTTTTGGTTTGGACAAGTATAATATGAAAGACAAATATAATCGAGGCAAGATAACAATCCACATGAGAAAAGCATGAATACCACACAAGGATCAATAATCAAACAAAGTGGGGGGAGAAATATAATCAAGCATGTTAGTTAGTTAGTATCCTAAATTCCTAAGATTAGCTAAGGAGGAGAAACTCTAAACTAATTAATTATATTTTTAGAGAAATGATGAAAATCAAATAATTAATCAAATTAAACTAAAACATGTAATAAAATTAACCATTAAAGTTAATTAGTATTAAATAAAGTGGTTTAATAAAATCAATTATCAATTTAATTTATTAGCAAGGTTTAAAAAAGTATTTTGGATTTTTTTATTAAAGAAAATTGAATTGGTATGATTAATTAAATTAAATTCAAATATTTAATAAAACTAATCATTAAAATAATTAGTTAATATAACTTTAATAAAATTAATAAAACATATTTTAGTAAATAGATTTCTAAAATTTTTAATAAAATGATTTAAAAGAAATTAATATTCTTGTTTTATATTAAAAAGTTAATAAAAAAAAGAAATTGGGCCATAAAGTCAGCAAAGAGGTGTGTTTAGCAATAGTCCCCAGGCCCAATACAAGAAAGCCCGTGTTGGGAAGAGGGTTTACCGTGGACCCTTAGGTCAGCCTTGACCAGCCAGCTAATCTGGACCGTTGATCCTGTCAAGGAGTCAATGATTAACTCAGATCTTAAGGAGGAAAAGCACGTGCATGGTAGGGATGCGTAAGCAGGGACGCATGGGATTCAATGAAGAATGAGACAACCGGTGACACATGTCACCGCCAGCCACCAACGAACATGACAAACTTAATTGATAACAAGGAAATGTTAAAAGCTGGATCAGTAACCAAAACCATTACCTCGTCTCTCTCTACCCACTCTAACTCGTCTCTCTCTCCCTCTCAAATTAACATGGCCGGAAACCTAGAAACGGCCGGAGAAGCGGCGGCGCGCGGCGGCCGCCACCGTCTTCTCCGGCGACACCAACCCAAAACCTCAAACACTCAACACAAACCCTAACTATTTTATTTTGTAATTTTGACAACATGAACTTGATTCTTTTATAATTAGCATGAGCCTATTGTTATGGAATGAATGGTTGGTAGAATGGATCCTATGATTTGTAATGAATGGGCTTTGTAAGAACTTTGACTTTCATAAGAAAACATGGTAATGAGAAAAATAAGGTAAAGTGACATGGATGTTATATTTGAATATGGTTAGGAAAAAAACAAAATAGATTTCGAGAGATGGTTTGAAAATTTGAATTGGAATGAAATGTGGATATAGAAATGGAAAATGGAAATAAAAGAATATAATTTGGTTCTAAAAAAAAAAGGATATGGACTAAAAAAAGGAATTGGATGGACTTGGTTAGATATTTGAATGATACATGCTATGAAAACTTGGTTAAAACCACGACGTAAGGGTTGAACTTTAACTTCTCATGCCATATTCACATATGAAGCCTATTTTTATCATCTTTGAACCTTCACTTGTCAAAACCAAAGTCTTGAATCGATGAAACCAAAAAATAAATCAACTTTGAACTTTGATTTTGATTAAATGATGCCACATTGAATTCTCTTAAACCAACGCCTCAAACACACATAAGCATTACTTGCAATGATTTGGATTATGAGGCCAAATGCATTGAATATTCTGCAACATGACCTTGCCAAATGAACTTGAACTTACACAAAACCCTGGTTGAAAATGAACCAGTCACTGATGATCCTCAATCATTAAAGCACTTGACTTTGCACAACCTAATAACCTGACCCACACACCAACTGAACTGAATTTGCACAAACCCTAGCTGAATCTTTAGTCCCACATCACTTGAATCAACCAACCCTGGCCTTAATCTTGTAGCACGCTTTTTCCTGACTACACAAAGCAAAACGTTTTTTTTATTATGAACAACTGTTAGCGGATGAATTGTACAGATGAGAATATATACAAGTAGGGCAAATTTGGGGTATGACACTAGCCATTGGTCCAGTCTGGAACAGGAGCCCCCTAAGTCGTTACTCCCGAGCATGGGAGTGATGACTTAAGCATAGCTCGCAACCCCGGGGAACTCTGAAAAGGTCGTCGTCTGTCGACGAGGCGGAGTTTTCCTTGGATGCCCAGAGGTTCTAGTGCCGGCGGGATACGTGACGTTGTTCGGGCTACCCGGTATACGGGGAGGCCAACGGTTGAGGCATTCTGAAGAAACGTGATGCCACGTGTGCCTCGAGCCTTGTGCAACATTAAATGTGTCATAATGGCTAGGCTAGGGTCATGATGATGCCCCTAGCTGTGCGTTCTCGTGCACGTGCTTTTAGACTGCCTATATATAGAGGGAGAAGTTATTCTCTCTCCTTCCTCGTTTCTTCTCTCAGAGCCTTCAGCCCGTCGCCACTGTCAACCGTCGCGTCCGCCGCCCCACGAAGCTACGAGCAAGTTCTTCGGCCCTCCACATTCTATTCGACCACACAAGTTACTTGTTCCCAGCTTCAATTCTAGCTTTTTCCTTTCTATTTTGTTAGGACGCATGTGGCTAGGTTAAGCTTAGGTAGAACTGTCGTGTTTTCCGATGGTTGTTGGTGGTAGGCGGTGCCTTAGCCACTTTCTACTACTGTTGTGGTCGCTGGAGCCTCTTAGGAACTGTAGATTTAGCCCGCTTTATGGCGCCACTGCGATGACGGCGTGGGTACAACCGGTGGAGTTCCAGAGTTTTCTGGTACTCTGATGAACTTCTGACGAATGTATGAGTTTTTTGGTGGAGCTTTAAACGGAAAATTGGGCAGTAGGTCGGGGAGATTTCCCCGTATGCGCATGAGGGGTCACCTCCGGGCATCTCCTCGCGCGAGACTTTTGTGTTATTTAATTTAGGGCTTAGGTTGGGGACATCGTCCTCGGCCCTTTGCGCCCCCTTTCACTTGACTAGTGGCGGAAGGGTGGATTTGATTTTGCACTCTAATTCACTTTTGTCCTCTACTTTTCAGGTGAATGAGATGGCACATGAGCTCGAGAGAGAGATTCTCATGGACTCGTCCGAGGAGAGCTCCTCGGAGAGTAGTGATACTGAGGTTTCAATTGCCCCCAGCGAAGTTAGGGAGGATCCCCAACATGCTTCTGCAGAGGAATGAACGGTTGTGGAGCCTGCTGAGCACCCATCCACTTTTGCGTCTTATAACAGGGATGTCTTCACGGACGTAGGTCCAGAAGGGGAGTGGAAGGTACACTTCCCCAGTCAAGACGATCGTATATGCACAGACTACGACGAGAGGTTCCCAATGTATGAATATGCTTTCAAGGATATAGGGCTGAGGCTGCCCTTCAGTGACTTTCAACAGCCTATCTTCATTCATCTGGATTTGGCCCCGTCGTAATTGCACCCGAATTCTTTGGCGTTCATTCGTGCCTTCGAGTTGACCTGTGAGTTTCTGAAGATAGGAGCTACCTTGCCCTTGTTCTTCACCATCTTCCACCTCCAACGGCAAGTTTCAGGGAAAAGGTACGGCTGGGTTTCGCTGAAGCAAGCGAGGAAACTTTTTAAGCCCTTCTCAGAGTCTATCCAAACCTTCAAGGAGGGGTTCTATATCATCGAACCTGTGTTGGAGAAGGCTCAGGACACCACATATGCTTGGGCGGTGACCACAGACGAGGACGACAATGATATGCGCGACGAGCATGGGAAGCTGCTGGCGGAGAGGGTGTTTAAGTTCCCATTCCGTTAGAGTGAGAACTACTTTACCCGGGGAACTGACCATTACCTTGCCCAGCCGGATATGCTAGACGAGCAAGACACATCTGGTTACGAGGCGTTGGTCAATTATGTTAACAGTTTTAGACCTGTAGAGTACTGGACGAAAAAGGGGGACCCGATCTTTGAGGATGATGGCTGGCAAAGAGTGGAGTATCGCTATATCAATACGAAGGCGCTTCTAGATTGCAAGACTCATGCTGACGCTCTTAAGTTGCTTGGTAGTTTACTTTTTTAGCTTGTCTGAATTATAACTTCTTCGGTGTCTAATGTGTTTGTAATGTCTTTGCAGGTAAGATGCCTTCTGCCCACGATAGGATGGGGAAGAATACCTTGGCGAGGGGGTAAGCGGGTGTGGTCACCTCGAAGTCTCGGTTTACTCAGTAGGTGCCTCCTCCTTAACTGGCTGTGGGGAGCTCATCGGCCGTTCCTTCATCTGCTCAGGGATCTCCAGTGCCCGGGTGTAGCGAGCAATTTTGGACGTGGTTCTTAAGCACTGTCGCTCTGGGGTACTACAGGTCGATTCATTTTTTATCCTATTGAAGCTGATGAAGGAAGGGAAATAGATGTCTCCAACTAATTCTGCTTGCAAACTGAGGTTAAACAGTCAAAACTGTTGGTTTACATATGCGGTTTTAGTTCGTGGGCCTCTCTCTGCTTATTTTGTTTTGAACGAGATACCGGGACTATTCATGGGGAATTTGTCAGGATACTGTGCCAGATTGGATGGAGGTAGGGGACTTTGGTTTCTTTTGATTAGTGTGCTCGCTATGATTCTTTTGCAATCTTATGCCTACGTATTCCCGGGATAGGGAAATCAGAGCGATCGTAGTTCCTCCTATTCTATGGGAGGAAATGGTGTTTTGGTGTCTTGTTCAAAGCCCAAGACATAAAGCTAAAAGTGATTTGGTTGTATCTTGTTCAAAGCCCAAGATATGAAGCTGAAGGGTCTATTTGTATCTTGTTCAAAGCCCAAGATATGAAGCTAAAGGGTTTTGACTTTAGAGAGAATTTGTCATCTCTAAAGGGGGGTATTTGGTCTGCTTGTCACAACAGTTGGGTGACTGATTATAAAGGAGAATTACTTTAACTGGAATATGTGAATCCAACAATGCCATAATTTCCTTTATAGGGGTTTTTTAACCTGAAGGAGAAGACTTTAACTCAGTTTAGAGCAATGCCATCTTTCCTTAGGAATTTCTCATGCTAAAAGAGGGACAGTGGCATGGATGTAAATAATCCAGAGGCTTGCCGCTTACAGCAATTAGATAGTGGAAAAGGAGTTGTTGATGTTTGTATACTGTGAGCAAGGCACAGATTTTGATGCTAAAAGGTTGATTGTCTCAACCGTGATTTCCTTATACAAAGCCTAAGAGGAGGCTGAAAGGTTGATTTTTCTGGGGAAAATGTTCTTTCTGTCTTGTACAAAGCCCAAGATTGAGGCTAAAAGGGTTTGACTCAACAAGAGAGTCTTTTTGTGTGTCTTGTAAGAAGCCCAAGACGGAAGCTAAAAGTTGTTTGACTCAACAAGAGAGTCTTTTATATTCAACAAGAGAGTGATTTGGTGTCTCGCATGAAGCCCGAGACGGAGGCGAAAAGGTGATCGACTCAACAAGAGAGTCTTTTTATACTCAACAAGTGAGTGTTTTGTATCTCGTACGAAGCCAGAGATGGAGACTAAAGATGTTTGACTCAACAAGAGAGTGATTTTGTATCTCGTACGAAGCCCGAGATAGAGGCTGAAAAGGTTAGCTCCGCTGGGGACAATCCTTGTACAAAGCCCAAGAGGAGGCTAGGGTGCTGGTGACTGTCTCAGTGGAGTGACAAGTCCAATATGTTGGATAAAAGAAAAAATCAGTTCTTATATGGGTAATGTTGTACTCATGGATTTGATCAGAGGATCAGGGTTATCTCCTGGGAAATCCAAAGGGTATTGAGATTGTCCAAGTCTACGGGTTTTATCTTTTGTACTATGCTTAAGAGAAATTAAGAGGCAGTACGTTTGCGATAGAAAGATTTAGACTCTTTGAAATACTGCTCTATTAAGATGACTAATTTCTGTTCCTATACCTTTAAGAGGTCGTCGGGACAATTTGTACGAAGCCCAAGAGGAGGCTATCTTCCCGGAGGAAGAATCATTATATGAAGCCTAAGAGGAGGCCGTGAAAACTTCTAAGAAGCCGACGGGTGCTTGTACAATGCCCAAGAGGAGGCGGGGATGCTTTTAGGAAGCCTGTGGGTCCTTGCACTAAGCCCAAGAGGAGGCTGATGAACAGTTCCAGAAGGGGTTTCACTTAGAACGTTGGCCTTCTGTATATGAAATGTTCAAAGGGGGGAGATTTCTTAGATCTAGTTCTAGACGTAGTTGTCGGGGAAACTCTAAATATCTATACTATTATTACACAGTCGATATGAGTTTATGAAAGAAGACTTACAGTGAAACAGCCCCACAGTACAGTTATATACATATGAAAGCAGTAAATGAAAGCGGGTAAACACTTACTCGATTGTAGAGCTTCCATACTGTATTGTTAGTTGTTCAACAAAGGAATTGGAAATAACAATATATTACAAAATTAAAGGAGAAAGTGCTTTTGAAAGGAAAATTGGGGCTTACAGCTCAAGGAAAGGCCCAGGGTTTTATCAGTGATCGCACTGTCATTTTGTACAGGGACTTATACAAGTGACTGAGGCCCAGGAAAGGTTTTTTGTACAAAGGGGATGGGTCTTACACTCTCTCAAGAGGCCAAAAAATGATTGAAAGTGAACAAAGATGGGTCTTATACAATGACTGAGGCCCAAAAGTTTTTGGTTTCAAAAGGGGATTGGGTCTTACACTCTATTAGAGGCCCATGAGTGTTCGGAAAAGGTTGTTAGGGTGAAAATCAATAAAACCCTAATTTCATCATTTTTTAATATAATTATTCAAAGAAAATTAATACAAAATGATAAAAATTCCAAATAAGTTTGAATAAACAACTTTTCATTTTGGTTTTAGGTTTGAAAAATGAGGGATTAATCACAAGAGGAATTAAAACTCACTTGGTTTTGATTTTTCAAAGGAAATATTTACTTTTAAATGTTTAAAAACAATTAAAAAGGAATTTATTCACAAAAACACTAATTATATTAAATAACTAATATAAATTCAATTTTTTTGTGGAATAAAATATTTTAACATTTTTGTGATATTTTGCAAAAAGAACCAATAAAAAATAATTAAAATTGAAGGAGTTATTAGTTTTCCAATTAATTAACAAAACATGAAAATATTGGGAAAAAATAGCAAAATGTGAGAAAACACAAAATGGCATGGGTGGGGTCTGAACCCACGAACTCAACGTTATAGGGCACGCACCTTACCACAGTGGTGGTGATACATCCGTTGATTAAAACAAACCAACAAATATACAAGGCTTGCCTTGTTTTCTAGGCCTGGCTAAGGCAAGGCAAGGCAAGTTTTGGCTCAGAAACGTGAAGGCCATAACTTTCTCATTTCTCCTAGGTTGGGGATAAAATTTATATGCATCTAGCCTATAATTTCACAAGGAATCCAATGGTGGTGTTATTTTTTTCAGATCATGCTCCCTCCTCAAAATCCGATAGTGGTTTTGAAATAGACCATATTTTGCATTTTCTGTGCTACATCTTGGTACAGGTATGAATTACATGATAAATTGATGCAAACACAACACATACAACATGTAGAAAAGATGCATGATCAGTGGACTTCAAAGCAATCATATTTTGGGAAGTTCAAGTCATGAGGCTTACCTCTTTTTGAGCTTTTGGAGTTTTTTGGGCAATCTGCCAAGTTTCTTGTTCCAGAAATGGTTTGATACTTTGGACACTATCAAATGATCCCTTAGAAGCTTTTAGGATGATTGGAATCAACTGGAACCTGCAAAAACAAAAACTGGCCCTTTCTTGCAAAAGGGGTTAAAATGGCCAAAATAGTAACTCTCTCAAATGGTGTTCCAAATGTTGGTATCCATTTGGGACAGTTCAAGGATGATATTTGGAGTGTGTTTGAGGCTTTATCTAGTTTGGAAGGTGACTGAATCAAGACATGGCTTGAAAAATGCACAAAAAGCCTATTTTGAGGTTTTGAGAGGTGACTTTGTGATTTAAGGATTACAGGTCACTTGTGTGAGTTTGGATGGCTTAAATATGACATATTGGATGTGTTTGGATCATGAGCTGTGATGGAAATGCTCTCTAACTCAAAAACTCAGAGTTACCTTGCTAAAGAATGTATTTTTGCCTAGAGAAAGTGATTTTGAGGAAAGCAAGTGTTTGATGGCTTTGGGGTACTCAAACTGAGCCCAAATGAGCTCTATTTATAGTAGAGCAAGTTTGTTTTGGGATCAATAGTGAACGGCAACTGCAGCAGAGGTTTGGCCAATGTTGATCAATGAGAATCCAACTCTCCTCTAGCCATTGACTAGAGGTTAGGGCACAGAGTTGTGGTTCCCTAGTTGTTGGATCAGTCTTGACTGAATTCAGTTGCAAATGTGTCAGTCTATGCCACCTTCGTGCTTCCATTGAATGCTCCAATCCAAAATTGGAGTCTTGTCCCTCTTTTAGGGATTTCTAGGTTTGGCATGCTACTTCTTGTTCCAAAGACTTTGGAGGCTTGGATCAGTGTTTGTTCCCTTTAGATTTGATCCTCTGATGTGTCCAAAGTGATGACAAGGCTTGGAATTATCTGATTTTCCCAAATCGAACAAAAGTGCAAAATTCTGCCTAGCCTTGGCAGTTTTCAGCAAGGCACATTGCCATTGTCATATCTCATGGCTCAAGTGGAATTTGATGGAGTTCTTGGCCATTTTGGAAAGCCCTCATATGATACAATAACTGTTTGATCATAATTGGTTTTGATACTTTTTGGATCCAAGTGAAAAATGCCCCTACATTTGGAAAAAAGTGAAGGCAGATTCTGACTTAGTGAAAAATTCACTAAGTGTTGGAAAAAAGTGACATTTTCACTTTTCTTGATTTTGATCATTCCATAACTTGAAATCCATGGGGAATTGGAATGAGTGGTAGTTGAAGCTTTTCTAGAGGGTAATGAGAGCTACAAATTCAGCTTTAGATGGGGAAAATGGCCTTGTGGTTTAGGAGTTATGATGCTCCAAAGTTGGTACCCTAGCCACTTTGTTCCATAACTTAGAAAATTTTCTAAGTTTTTTATGGTTACCCCTTTTACAAGTTATCCCACTTTTCTTGATTTTTCTTGATGAATGATGACTCCAACCACACATTAACATCATTTTAGGGTTAAAAAACCAAAATTGTGAAAAATCTCAAAAAGTCAAAGTTTGACTTTTGTGCACAGTTGACTTTTGTTAGATGAATTCCAAACTGTGCGATTCTCTATGAAATCAAGTCCTTGACCTAAATCAAACTTGATGGACATGTTCCATAGGTGTTATAGTGTGTATTGAATCATGTCCAAAGGTTTGGGAGCATGTCTTGGTCAAAAGTCAAAGGTATAGTTGACTTTTTCCGCGAAACCCTAACTGTGGTTCTGATGAACTTGAAACTTATTGCTCAAGTTTCTTGGATCAATCCATTGTTGGAAATGGATCAATGTGGTGTGTTAGGGACCCTCAAATCCTCTCTTGAGGTCTTGGCTCATGTTTTGTCTCAAAAGTCAACTTAGGGGTGGATTAGGTCAAGAAACCCTAATTTCTGATTTTTGATGTATGCACCCCCTGAGGATAAATTGACTTGATGCTTGGGTTTATGATGTCCCTTGGAGCATCTTAGGTTTTATTGTGAAGCATTGGCTCATGCCCAGAGGAAAAATTCCAACTGGAGGCCCTGGTAGACCAAAACCCTAATTTGGTGACACCGGCGATCTTGAGGCTTAATCCACCTAGAAGGGAGCAGCCTTGTGCTTAATCCTTGAAGTGGGAGTCCTCTTGATCCTTTGTGGATGTTTGAGAGGTTAGACAAGTTGAAGATCATGTCATTCCTTGATTGATCCTTTGTCTAAAGCTCTGAGAGGGCTTGAAACCCTAAGTTTGATAGTAGTGAATGCTCACCCATCTTTGGGGAGACTAATAAGGCATAATGGTACACCCATATTGTGATGATGATTTGCACAATGATGGGAAATATTAGTGGTCAAAATTTGGGGTATGAAAGATGCCACTATTTAATCTTCTTGGACCCGAAGGTGTGAATGACGAAGGTATTTGGGCATTCGGGGTGCAAGAGGATTAAATATCAGAATACCCAAAATTTTGATGGAGATTATCAATGGCAGTTAGCCCATCCATCTTCTTTTGCTTAGTAATGATGCTTAGAAAAGGTAAAACTTCCCCTCGATCCTGGTTTCCTACCGAGGAACTGGTCTCAGTTTCTGAAATAAACTTCCCCTCGATCCTGGTTTCCTACCAAGGATCTGGTCTCAGTTTCTGATATAAACTTTCCCTCGATCCTGGTTTCCTACCAAGGACCTGGTTTTAGTTTCTTTTGTCAATAAACTTTATTGACAAGGGACGCTATTTTTAGCGGTTCTCCTCAAACTTCTCGCCGAATTTTCCTGGGGAGATGCCATTTGATGGAAAAAGTTTTGATTGTAGAGAGGCACAAACTTCTCTGTTGGAGACGCCATTTGTTGACTCTACTGGGGAAAACGAATCTCTTGAGAGACTGCTTCCGTTTGGGGATATTACATCATACTTTTATCGAGATCTTCTCAGAGAAATGCCATACGATGTACCCCAATTTTGAGGTGTCGATGACTTTGTTGACATTGACTTTCTGGAGAGAAGAACCATTGTGTTGCTGAAAGTCTTTAGTTGAGAGGCTTTCTCTAGGGATTTTCCTTAATCCGGGAAAGCGAAGATATCATCTTCAATGGCGAAGAGTGACACCGGCTGAGGGTTTTCTTGCCTTTTAGAAGTTCAAGTTATCAAAGTGGTCGAAGACCGGTCTAATCCAGAAATAAACTGGAGAGAGATTACTTAGATGATTCACTTCCTGACGAGGAAATAACGGACAACTCTACTGACAAGAGAATTTTTATCACCAAGGGATAAGACCGACTAGAGTGATAGTGATGCAATATGAATATGAATGTAAATAAATAATGCATGATGTATGTGTGTATATGCTGACAAAACTGATGCGACACGCAGACTAAGAGATGGACATTACGGGATACTCGGCCACAGCGGGAGATGAAAAGTATCACTGGTTCACGATAGTCATTCTGCCTTGCTTAGGAGAAGTAGTCCCTGTTGGGAGCTACGCGGGTCGGGCTTAGGAGATAAGAACTATGTCGGGGATGTCGAATGAAACATGGTCTTCGACACAGTTGATCCTTCGTTCAGGCGCACTGGTTAAGAAGGAATACTTTGATTCTGCACTTTGAAGCTCGCTTGCTTCTGGAGAAGCGACTGATGTTCTTCTGATGTTCAACAGTCAAAAGAAATTGCCATCTTAATTTTAAAAGCAGAAAAAGTTTGACAAGTAAATTCATTTTTGTTTTATTTTTAAGAATCGTTAATCATGTTAAAAACCTCGTTCTGTAAAGCTAAAACAAATGAGGATTGCAAACAAAAGTACACGGGCTCAAATTTTATTGATAGGATGGAAATCAGCCAAACGCGTGATTCCATAGAGTATTTGCAAAGTTAGAAAATGGTAATTTACAGGGAAAAGGGCTACATCGAAACATAACGACCAATATCCTTCTACCAACTTTGAATTCTGGACATTCTGAGCTTCTGTCGAAAATGACCCTGACTGGAGTATTCCTGACGAATGATGTAACTGCTGCCGAGGGACTTGCCCCTTTGTCGAACATAGTTACTTGCCATTATCTCTAATTTTTGCCTTGATTGTACTTTGAGGTTTCCAATCCACCGGGATGATTTTTGATTATGTCTCTAATTTTTTCCTGGACCGCCCTTTCGGGTTTTCAATCCATCGAGACATTTTTTTCTTTTTTAGGCGAAGTATTTCTTGACTACATCAACATTTGTGGGGTAGGCAAATTCCTCTCCGTCCATGGTTGCGAGTCTCAAGGCTCCGCCTGAGAAAGCTTTCTTGACCACATAGGGGCCGTCAGAGTTTGGGGTCCATTTGCCCCGGGAATCAGTGAGGAATGATTGTATCTTTTTGAGCACGAGGTCTCCTTTCCTGAAGACGCGAGGTCGGACCTTTTGGTCAAACGCCTTCTTTATTCTTTGTTGATACAACTGACCATGGCATAGAGCTGTCATTCGCTTCTCTTCGATCAGATTCAGTTCATCGTGTCGACTTTGACACCATTCGACTTCTGTTAGCTTAGCCTCCATCAATACCCGGATTGATGGGATTTCTACTTCTATGGGGAGGACTGCCTCCATGCCGTATACTAGAGAGAAAGGGGTTGCCCCTGTTGAAGTGCGGACATATGTGCGATAACCGTGGAGAGCAAAGGGTAGCATCTCGTGCCAGTCTTTATAGGTTACAACCATCTTTTGAATGATCCTCTTGATGTTCTTGTTAGCCGCTTCTACCGCTCCGTTCATCTTGGGTCGGTAGGGAGATGAGTTATGGTGTTCGATCTTGAACTCTGCGCATAACTCTTTTATCATTTTATTGTTCAAGTTAGATCCATTATCAGTAATGATCTGGCTTGGAACACCATAACGGAAGATGAGATTATTTTTGATAAATCGGACCACGACTTGTCGGGTTACATTGGCGTACGACGCTGCTTTGACCCACTTGGTGAAGTAGTCAATGGTTACCAGGATGAACCGATGTCCGTTTGAAGCCTTGGGCTTAATCATGCCAATCACGTCGATTCCCCATATGGAAAAAGGCCACGGGGAAGAAAGAACTTTGAGATGCGTTGGCGATACATGGATTTTGTCGGAGTATATCTGACACTTGTGACACTTCCTCATGTACTTGTAGCAGTCAGATTCCATGGTCAACCAGTAGTACCCTGCTCTTAGAATTTTTCTCGCCATTGTGTATCCATTGACATGAGTGCCAAAGATCCTTCATGAATTTCTTTTATCAGCATGTTTGCTTCGGGTCTGTCGACGCATCAAAGTAAGACCATGTCAAAGTTCTTCTTATAGAGTGTATCGCCGCTCAGGAAGAAGTTGTCTGCCAACCTTCTGAGGGTCTTTCTATCCTTTCTGGATGCCCCGGGTGGGTACTCTTGTTTCTGAAGGAAGCATTTGATATCATGATACCAAGGTTTGTCATCTATGACTGCTTCAATTCTGAAGACGTAAGCGGGCCGTTCGAGGCGTATTATGTCGATCTTAGGTAAGTCACTCCATTGACCTACACTAATCATGGAAGAAAGAGTGGCTAATGCATCAGCCATGTGATTCTCTTCACGAGGGATGTGATGAAACTCGATTCTGTTGAAGAAGGGTAACAACCTTCTTGTGTAATCTTTGTAAGGGATCAGCCCGGACTGGTATGTGTTCCAATCTCCTTTGATTTGATTGATAACCAGGGCTGAGTCGCCATAAACATCCAAGTTTTTGATCCTTAAGTCGATTGCTTCTTTGAGACCCATGATACAAGCTTCGTATTCAGCCTCGTTGTTTATGCATTTGAATGTTAGTCTGGCGGTGAAAGGAATGTGAGTACCCTGAGGTGTTATGATGATCACCCCAATTCCATTTCCATAATAATTGACAGCTCTGTCAAAGATAAGTCCCCATTGGGAACCTGGTTCTGGCCCTTCACTGGGTAGCGGTTCATCGCAGTCTTTCATTTTTAGATACATGACATCTTTGTCTGGGAAGTCAAACCCGATTGATTCCTGATCGTCAATTGGTTGATGAGCCAAATGATCGGCTAAAACGCTTCCTTTAACGGCTTTCTGAGCGTGGTACTCTATGTCATATTCTGATAACAGCATCTGCCAACGGGCAATTCTTCCCGTGAGAGCAGGTTTTTCAAATACATACTTGATTGGATCCATTTCAGAGATTAACCAAGTAGTGTGACGAATCATGTACTGGCGAAGACGTTTGGTAGCCCAAGCCAGAGCGCAGCAAGTTTTTTCAAGCATCGTGTACCGAGTCTCACAGTCGGTGAATTTCTTGCTCAGATAGTAAATGGCAGACTCTTTCCTTTTTGTTTCGTCTTATTGGCCAAGTACACACCCAATCGAGTCTTCCAAGACTGTAAGGTAAATGATTAGTCGTCTTTCTTCCACTGAAGGTGATAGAATCGGTGGGTTCGACAGGTATTCCTTGATACTGTCAAAGGCGGTTTGGCAATCTTCTGTCCAAACGCAGTTCTGATCTTTTTTGAGTAATTTGAAGATCGGCGCACATGTCGCGGTCATGAGGAATATGAATCTGGAGATGTAATTCAGACGTCCCACGAATCCTCTGACTTATTTTTCAGTTTTCGGAGAAGGCATTTCTTGAATGGCCTTGACCTTGTCAGGATCAACCTCAATTCCTTTCTGACTGACAATGAATCCTAAAAGTTTCCCTGAACGGACACCGAAGGTGCATTTGTTGGGATTCAAGTGAAGTTTGTACTTTCTTAGCTGCTCGAATAATTTTGACAGGTGGGTCACATGCTCCTCTTCTGTCTTAGATTTGGCAATCATGTCATCGACATACACTTCGATTTCTTTGTGTATCATGTCGTGAAACAGAGTAGTCATGGCCCTTTGATAGGTTGCCCCGACATTCTTCAAATCGAATGGCATTACCTTATAACAAAAAGTTCCCCATGGGATAATGAAGGAGGTCTTCTCCATGTCTTCTGGCGCCATTTTGATTTGATTATAGCCCAAGAATCCATCCATGAAGGAGAAAACTTTGAACTTTGCTGTACTGTCTACCAGCATGTCTATGTGTGGCAAGGGAAAGTCGTCCTTTGGACTTGCCTTGTTCAGATCTCTGTAGTCTACACACATTCTGACATTTCTGTCCTTTTTCGGAACTGGTACTATGTTGGCTAACCATTGAGGATATTCTGACGTAGTGAGGAAACCTGCGTCAATCTGTTTCTGTACCTCCTCTTTGATTATGACAGCCATGTCTGGATGAGTCCGTCTTAACCTTTGTTTTACCGGCGGACATTCTGCTCTCAACGGTAGATGATGTTCCACGATGCTGGTATCTAACCCTGGCATATCTTGATAGGACCAAGCGAATACATCGGGAAACTCTTTGAGAAGTTTCGTTAAACTTTCTTTGACAGTTGGAGTGAGCAGTGCCCCAATCTTGACTTCTTTTATCTCTTCTTCCGATCCCAAGTTGACTGTTTCCAGCAATTCTTTGTGAGGCTCAATGGACCTTTCCTCTTGTCTGAGTAGTCGGGAGATCTCTTCTGGAATTTCGTCGTCACCTTCTTCTTCAGCCTTAAATACCGGGAACTCAAAGTTGGGAGAAGGCATCAGATCGTATGTTTCGACGGGGTTTAAAACAAGCAATCTGCATGACGTGATGATTCGTGTTTATAAGAGATTGAGAATGCAAGAGTGTGTGCAGTGTTTTATTATTATTATTTTTTTGAACAATGCTCATTTTTATTTATTTTTGTTTTTTAGGATTACCATTTTCTGAAAAATGAAAAGAGAAAACAACAAACACTGCGGAAATTACAGAACGACGTTTATTTATTTATGATCAGTCGAATCTTGAAACTATAGCCCTATAAAACAAAACTCTGTCGCTTTGGGCGAAGCGAAGAGGGACATTTACAGAAAGTGAGCCCTATCAAAATATCTGTTTCACCTGGGCAGGGTGAAAGGTTAAAGTAAAGATGGCAATTACTTTGACTTATGCACAATCTTCGGAACATTGACTGCAACCCATTGGCGGCGAACTCCTCGATGAATCACAAAGTCTGGTACCTTCTTTCTTGGCTTGTCCTCAGAAATGATGCTGATTTCTGGTGGAGCCAGATCATTGGAATCTGTCTCCCAGGCAAAGTTATCGTAGGAGGATTCCTCAGTTGTATTTTGCGTAGTATTTATACTCTCAGCTGTATCTCCCCATCCAGTTGGCTGGATGTCTTCGAGCCTGATACAAGAGCTTTCAGGAGCGGTGTATTTGACCTTGAAGTCGTATTTTCCACTTGGTTGTCCCAGGGTGTCCCACACCTCTTTGGAACTGGAGGAGTCATCCCTCTCGATGACGTTGACCTCAGGAAAAGCATAGTTAATGAATTATAGTCCTGCAAATGTTGCGAATTCATCGTCGTTCTGGGTATTTTCAGGATAACCTGGGTGTTGGCCCCATGACATGGTGGGGACGCAGGTATTCTTTTCAATGATGCTGAGCTGATATGCCTCGTTCGACTGACTCTCTTGCCCCAAGTCTCCTGGGTAAGACTGCCACATTGGCAGGCCATCCATCGGGCCATAGTAGTCATGGTCAAAGTTGTCTTTCATCAGGGTGTCCTCCTCTAATGAATTTGGAGAAGCATGACATCCTTCTGGATCACAATCTCCGTACATCATTTTGACGTCTGACCGGGGTATATATCTCGGGCTCTGTACAGGAAAGCAGAAGGGAGTATGCGTTTCGTCCTGAGATGTATAACCGTCCTCGTTGAGATAGGACTTCCATTCTTCCTCCGTATCGGAGGAATCACCTTTATTGATGGTATGCACTTCTTGAGTCACTGGTTGAAGGAAGCCTCCACTGTGGAAGAAGTTCTGAATGGGATGAAAACTTTTATTGTTCGCAACCGTTTGAGTACAGGTTGAGGAAAAGCCAAGACCTTTCTTTTTCTTATTGTCAGTACGAATGACAAGCTGCCCCCATCCTGTTGTATTGGTACTCTCAACCGCTTTGATAGCATCTTTGTACGAGGAAATAGAAGTTCCCCCTTCAGATTGATTGTCCTTGTGTAGCGAAAGTGTTTGGAACTGGGTTCCAAT
This sequence comes from Lathyrus tuberosus, assembly GCA_022829125.1. NCBI lineage: Eukaryota > Viridiplantae > Streptophyta > Magnoliopsida > Fabales > Fabaceae > Lathyrus > Lathyrus tuberosus. The sequence continues at coordinate 707,119 of JALAZF010000902.1, forward strand.
TACCCCCTCCAGTTCTACATAAGTGGATGATGATAAGTTGCTTACGAGCAAGGCCTATTCTCCACAGACTGTGACGAGTTGGTCGTTCTGGACGAACTTTAGCTTTTGGTGGAGGGTCGAAGTGACCGCCCCAGCCTGATGTATCCAAGGTCTTCCTAATAAACAACTGTATGTTGCCCAGATGTCCATGACCTGGAAAATGACTTGGAGAGTGTGAGGACCGATAGTTATGGGAAGGTCGACTTCGTCGATAACCGTTTTTCTGGATCCGTCAAATGCTTTGACGACGACCTCGTTGGTTCTCATCGTAGGTCCTTTGAATGATAATTCCATCAAAGTAGACTTCGGCATAACATTCAGGGCTGACCCTATGTCTACCAGTACGCTGGCTAAAGCATCGTCCTGGCGGTTGACTGTAATGTTGAGCACCGTGTTATGGCGGCGACCTTCTTCAAGTAATTCCTTATCACTAAATCCCAAGTTATTGCAGGAAGTGATGTTAGAGACAATGCTATCAAACTGTCTGATTATTACATCCTGTTCCACAAAGGCTTGCTCCAAGACTTTCTGTAGAGCCTCCCTGTGCGCTTCTGAACTAAGTAATAGTGATAATACCGTGATCTTTGAAGGAGTTTACAACAGTTGATCAACAATGTTGTATTCACTCTTCTGGATGAGCTTCAGTATCTCATCGTTGTTTTTTGAAAGGTCGGGATCATCGGATTGACCGACTGGTGGGTTGGGAACTTCTGTCTGAGGTTCCTTTTCTTTGCTGGGTTCTCCAACTCCTCTGTTGAAGATTCTACCACTCCGTGTTACTCGACTGATGTCTGCAATATTCACGACGAAGGGTAATGGAATTTCCTTTCCATTCTAAATTGTTGTTGCACCGTATTTGTAAGGGATAGCCTTAGTTGATTCGTACGGTAGTGGTCCCGGTAGATAGATGACTATGGGAACCTTCTAATTTTTCTAACCATCGTAAGTAATTTTGATCCGTTCCTGGTTGGGAATTCTCGATTCTTCAATTAGAGGGATGATGGCACAAACATCCCTGGTCCTCTGATGATCAGAGATTACGACAACATCCTCGATTTGATCAGCGGAATAGTTGACTGATCCAGAACTTGACCACGGTTGAATCTCTTTGCGGTCCAACTGACTTTGAAGGGCTGCTCGCACAAACTAGCACCGCTCATAGTTATGTAGTGGCACCTGGCCACGTTCGCTTTTAATACAGTGTAACCTTACTAGGTCTGTTTCCATCGACCGAACATCCTGACTTTGATATCTAGTAGGATTCCCGTTAGTGATACTAATTTCCTGGGTGTCTTCATCCATATAGATTGGAAGCCACCAGTGGTTCAACAAGTGCTGAAGTGTTTCCTGGACAAGGGCACAGCCTTGATCGTTTTCGCAACCCACCTTGCAGCTCTGATAATCATGTAATACCAAGAACCCGAGCCGGACCTGTTTAGCATGTAACTCCACCAGGATGGTATTCATCAAGCGAATATCGAAGATTTGAATCATGTTGATTTGATAATGATTCCTATCATGGTAGTCTTGGATCCATCCAAGATCCATCTGACGCTAGAGGGTCTCTTGTACAAAAGAGCATCCCTATTTGTTTATCGAGCAAGTCAGACAGGAATTGTACTCATGCCGTGGCAGATTATGATACTGGCTTTGCCGTGAGTGCATTGCCACCAAGATGACATTCATCGGATGGATGTTGTGGTTTTGAATGATGTTGGAATTCGTATAAACCATGTTAACTCCACGAACTCGGTGCTCTTGTATCCATCCGAGATCCATCTGTTCCTGTAGAGGTTATTGCACCAAAGAACATCCCTGATTGTTTTTAAAGCAGATATCACACTGGTGATAATTATGAGGTGGCACATGGCCATATCCACTCTGTCTACAATGCATCTTGACCAAGTTGGCCCTCAATAAGAGTACATCGTGAATTTGATAGTTGTCGCTAGACTCTCCTTCTATCAAATTAACTGCAGCTTTCTCGTGTTGAGGCAGCAGGTTTGTGAGAACATTCGGATTCATATCTTTGAAAGATAAGACCCCGCTCCTAACAAGCTTTTGCACGTCGGATTTGAAATTGAGACAGTTTTCTATGTTATGCCGTGGTCCTCCTTGATGGTAAGGGCAAGTCTGATCCACCTTCAACCAAAAAGGAGGATTTTCCGATACTGTAAGAGGAGCCTTGGTCTGGACGTGCCCTTTGACCAGCAGTAACGGAAATAGTTCTGCGTACGATACGGGTATAGGGTCGAACCCTGGTGGCCGCGTTGTTAGGTTGTTGTTGTTGTATGGAGGACGAGCCTGCTGAAGAGGCTGTTGTGTCCTTTGCTGAAATTGCTGCGAATGCGGTTGGTTTTTAGCAACCTGAGGTTGATACGTAGAAATAGGCGCAGGGTTGATAGCAGGAGTTACAACTGCTACTGGTTGGTACCATCACCTTTTCTTTCCGAGAGAGATATTCCCAATATCTTGCTCTTTTTTCTTAGGGAGATCACTACCGTATTTTTTAGTACCGCTTATCGACCCAGTGTCTTTGACTAGACGTCCTTCTCGAACGGCTTCCTAGAGACGCACTCCCATACCGACCATTTCGGTGAAGTCGTTGGGCGCACTGGCGACCACTCTGTCGTAGTAGAATGAGTTCAAGGTCTTTAAGAAGATCTTTGTCATCTCTTTTTCCTCAAGAGGTGGACAAATTTGAGCGGCAATTTCACGCCATCTCTGAGCGTACTCCTTAAAGGTTTCTTTGTTCTTTTGTGACATCGATTTGAGTTGATCTCTGTCTGGTGCCATGTCTAAATTGTATTTATATTGTTGAACGAACACAGCGCCACGATCTCTGAAAGTGCTGATCTCAGTGCGGTTTAAACCCATGTACCATTTGAGTGCGGCACCAGTTAAGCTATCTTGGAAGTAGTGGATTAGTAGCTCCTGGTTCTTTGTCTGAGCTGACATATGCCGAGCGTACATCACCAAATGGCTTTGAGGGCAAGAGTTACCCTTGTACTTTTCAAAATTGGGTACTTGGAACTTGTGCGGGACTTTCACATCGGGGACCAAACAAAGTTCTGCGGCGTCCTTTCCAAATAAATCCTGACCGCGAATAGCTTGCAGTTCCTTCTGCATTTCCAGGAACTGCTCCTGGAACTCGTCCATTCTGTCGAACATATTTTCCTTCCTACCAGAAGGTATCTGTGGAATCTGTCCTTCCTGGACAGTGTGCACCACAGGGGGTGGTACCGTTACTACGACAGTGAATCCTGGCGTTTCCCGAAGTTTGTAACCTTCAGGCCCAGCGGCTTCTGCTATGATTCCCTGATCTTCTATGATCGACGGAACATATCCTTCCGGGATATAGTTAACAGGCATGCCCCAGGGACGATCTTTCGGCATTTGATACCTAGGATCATACTTATCCACTATGGGCGTTGAGGTGATCTCTGAGATCACAGTTCTTTGTAGCTGAGCTTTTACCATGGCTTACATGTCGTTACGAAGCTTTCTCATATCCTTTCTCAGAGCGTCAATCTCATTTTTCAACTCTCTGTTTTCTTCCTCGAGATCATTCATCTTTTTCTGACGACTGGCCCGAGTATTGTACGAATGAGACAGTTTGACTCTAGAACCGAGACACAAACGTGAGATTCGTAGGTAAGAAGAATATATGACGTGAGAATGATGAATGCAAAGATTATGTTAATTGTTTTTTTTGTTTAATCAAAATAAACTTCGACAATTAGATTGCAAATATCAGATAGTGGGGAAGCCCCGTTTTATTGAATTCAAAGGATTGCGGAAATGGAAATACAGTAAAATACAAGGTGTAGAAACAGAAACCTAAGCTAACGGGTCCCGAGTCCTCTCTGAGGAGAACTCGGGTGCTGATTCTGGTACTTTCCTTTTCTTGGACCGGGGCTCTTGGGCCATTGTCAGGCTGTCATTCTTTTGCCAAGTGAAAGGAGCGAGCAAATTCCTTTGGTCATCCTGATTTTCTACAGCATGTTTCTCCAAAATCTCAATTAGAGCATCCTTATCTTTTAGCGGTTGCTGTATTTTGGTACACTCCACATTGAGAATGCGGTACTTGTTCTTCTAAGACCTCCTCTCCTATTGAACTTTGTTGAGAGTAACTTGAAGTTTTTCCATTTCAGTCATGAAGTACATGACAGATTCCCTTGGTGGAAGAACTCCGTGACGAGGATAAGGCATTTTTAGCTTGAGAGCGCTAGTTTGTACCCAGTGGAGATAAGGCTCCACCGAGACACAGTCCGGTTTTCCTAGAGACTCTCGTCCTTTCTTATGAACATGTTTCCAAGTGTGCACTATTTCCATCTTTAGTTCCCTGTCATTTTCTCCTTCTTTGAAGAAAAGACCTTCCAGATGAGTATTACGCGGGACATGCCTCATCGAGTATCCAAATTGACGACGAACTAAAACTGGATGGTAATTGATTCCTCCCTTAGCTCCTATGAGGGGTACGTTGGGGAAGTTTCCATAACGGTCAATGATTCTGATCGCGTCATAAATCCTATTGCACCAATATATGTCAGAGTTGGTAAGAGACATGATTTTCTGCGACCAACGTAAGGCATTCTTATGATCCCAAAAAGCAGCAGATTTAGGAAAATGGGAGATAAACCATTTATATAGCAGGGGTACACAGCACGTGATCACCCCTCCACTGTACAAATTCCCTAAGTGTACAGAATGATATGTATCTGCGAGCAGGGTCGGTACAGGATTTCCAATCAGGAAAATATTAATGGCGTTGATATCTACGAAGTTATCAATGTTGCGAAACAGAAATAACCCGTAGGTGAGCAAAACAAAGATGCTCTAGAAAGCAGCCACATTCCCTATACTGACAAAGTACAGAGCCTTCTTTACCAGAAACTTGGCTGGTAAACCTGGGATTCCTCCTTTGGTGGTTATGTGAGTCTTGACTTCTGACTCATCCAAATAGATTGCTCTTGCAATGGTTTGATCTTTTGGAATTTCTTCCAGTCCAGAAAAGGGAGCTTGATCAGTAATGGGCAGATCAATCAGGTGAGAATACTCCTCCAGCTTTGGTGCGAGCTGGTAATCCGAGAATGTGAAATAGTGATAGACCGGATCGTAAAACTGAATGAGTGCCTCTAGGATTCCTTCAATTACATGGACCCTTAACAAAGGTAGCAGACCTCCGTACTTGGCTCTGAAAGCATCAGGGTTAGTGATCATCCTTGCTAATCCTCTCAAATCCTCTAGTTTTGGAACCTTGAAGGTATACTTGTGAGTTTTCCGTCTACCGAAATCCATGAGAGCAATCTTTTTTCTCTGACATTTGCAATCATTGTCTTAGTTTAATTTGAAAAAGAGAGACTAGAAGAGAAAATTTTCTTTGTTTAATGTTTTAAAAATGAATGCATGAATGCAGCACACAAAAACATAGAAAAAACATGGGGGCAAAGGATCGGTGTCATGAAGTCAAGGCTCTACCCATCCCAAAGGTTTATACTAGTGATTTTTGTACCTGTCTCTCAAAATCATTGATTCTTGTCGAGATAACATCAGCGGGCCGGGAACCGTGCTAGGTGATGTATTTCGAAGAATCTCAGAAGAGGGTAGTATCGCGTGAAAACTATTTCCGATAGCTTCCGCACTACAGAAAGAGGTTTTTCCTAGGTGTATACTCAATCTTTCTACATGCGGCATCACACGCATTCCCATTAGCAGAAAAATAAACACAGATATCAATTAGGAAAAGCAGTACATATATTTGTCCTAATGTCCTAGACTTTTTAAGAGCTATGAATCCTATGATCCTAACAGAAAATGGCTCCCCGACGGAGTCGCCATTATGTGGTACCTTCCCAATTTAAAGGTTTTGACCTAAGATCCTAGTGAGGGTCGATCCTAGAAATAATGACATTCCCCGATGGAACCGTCATTCGGTGATACCTTGTGAACCCAAGGACTCGCCTTAAGAGAAAGTTCCAACCAGAGAGATAAGAGAGACAGGATTCCTTCGTTTGGCCCCACGGTGGGCGCCATTTTTCTGTAGCGAGCGATTTTGGACGTGGTTCTTAAGCACTGTCGCTCTGGGGTACTACAGGTCGATTCATTTTTTATCCTATTGAAGCTGATAAAGGAAGGGAAATAGATGTCTCCAACTAACCCTGCTTGCAAACTGAGGTTAAACAGTCAAAACTGTTGGTTTACAGATGCGGTTTTAGTTCGTGGGCCTCTCTCTTCTTATTTTGTTCAGAACGAGATACCGGGACTATTCATGGGGAATTTGTCAGGATACTGTGCTCTTGTTCCCGGGATAGGGAAATCAGAGTGATCGCTAAGATTCTTTTGCAATCTTATGCCTACGTATTCCCGGGATAGGGAAATTAGAGCGATCGTAGTTCCTCCTATTCTATGGGAGGAAATGGTGTTTTGGTGTCTTGTTCGAAGCCCAATACGTGAAGTTAAAAGTGATTTGGTTGTATCTTGTTCAAAGCCTAAGATATGAAGCTGAAAGGTCTATTTGTATCTTGTTCAAAGCCCAAGATATGAAGCTAAAGGGTTTTGACTTTAGAGAGAATTTGTCATCTCTAAAGGGGGGGTATTTGGTTTGTTTGTCACAACAGTTGGGTGACTGATTATAAAGGAGAATTACTTTAACAGGGATATGTGAATCCATCAATTCCATAATTTCCTTTATATGGGTTTTTTTAACCTGAAGGAGAAGACTTTAACTCAGTTTAGAGCAATGCCATCTTTCCTTAGGAGTTTCTCATGCTAAAAGAGGTACAGTGGCGTGGATGTAAATTATCCAGAGGCTTGCCGCTTACAGCAATTAGATGGAGGAAAAGGAGTTATTGATGTTTGTATATTATGAGCAAGGCACATATTTTGATGCTAAAAGGTTGATTGTCTCAACTGGGGTTTCCTTATACAAAGCCTAAGAGGAGGCTGAAAGGTTGATTTTTCCGGGGAAAATGTTCTTTCTGTCTTGTACAAAGCCCAAGATTGAGGCTAAAAGGGTTTGACTCAACAAGAGAGTCTTTTTGTGTGTCTTGTACGAAGCCCAAGACGGAAGCTAAAAGTTATTTGACTCAACAAGAGAGTCTTTTATACTCAACAAGAGAGTGATTTGGTGTCTCGTATGAAGCCCGAGACGGAGGCAAAAAGGTGATCGACTCAACAAGAGAGTCTTTTTATACTCAACAAGAGAATGCTTTGTATCTCGTACGAAGCCCGAGATGGAGGCTAAAGATGTTTGACTCAACAAGAGAGTGATTTTGTATCTTGTACGAAGCCCGAGATGGAGGCTGAAAAGGTTAGCTCCGCTGGGGAGAATCATTGTACAAAGCCCAAGAGGAGGCTAGGGTGCTGGTGACTGTTTCAGTGGAGTGACAGGTCCAGTATGTTGGATAAAAGAGAAAATAACTTCTTATATGGGTAATGTTGTACTCATGGATTTGATCAGAGGATCAGGGTTATCTCCTGGGAAATCCAAAAGGTATTGAGACTGTCCAAGTCTACGGATTTTATCTTTTGTACTATGCTTAAGAGAAATTAAGAGGTAGTACATTTGCGATAGAAAGATTTAGACTCTTTGAAAAACTGTTCTATTAAGATGACTAATTTCTGTTCCTATACCTTTAAGAGGTCGTCGAGACAATTTGTACGAAGCCCAAGAGGAGGCGAGAAAAACTTTTAAGAAGCCGAGGTATAATTTGTACGAAGCCCAAGGGGAGGCTATCTTCCCGGAGGAAGAATCATTATATGAAGCCTAAGAGGAGGTTGTGAAAACTTCTAAGAAGTCGACGGGTCCTTGTACAACGCCCAAGAGGAGGCGGGGATGCTTTTAGGAAGCCTGTGGGTCCTTGCACTAAGCCCAAAAGGAGGCTGATGAACAGTTCCAGAAGGGGTTTCACTTGGAACATTGGCCTTCTGTATATGAACTGTTCAAAGGGGGGAGATTTCTTAGATCTAGTTATCTAAAATTGTTGAAAAAGAAAATGGTTTAGGTTATGTTGAAATATCCGAAAGAACATCGGATGTAAGGAGACGGGGCATTTTCTAGTTCTAGACGTAGTTGCCTGGGAAACTCTAAATATCTATACTATTATTACACAGTCGATATGAGTTTATGAAAGAAGACTTACAGTGAAACAGCCCCACAGTACAGTTATATACATATGAAAGCGGGTAAACACTTACTCGATTGTAGAGCTTCCATACTGTATTGTTAGTTGTTCAACAAAGGAATTAGAAATAACAATATATTACAAAATTAAAGGAGAAAGTGCTTTTGAAAGGAAAATTGGAGCTTACAGCTCAAGGAGAGGTTCAGGGTTTTATCAGTGATCGCACTGTCGTTTTGTACAGGGACTTATACAAGTGACTGAGGCCCAGGAAAAGTTTTCTGTACAAAGGGGATGGGTCTTACACTCTCTCAAGAGGCCCAAAAATGATTGAAAGTGAACAAAGATGGGTCTTATAGCTCAAGGAGAAGCCCAATGGTTAATTTTGAAAAGGACGACGATCGCGCCGAGGTTTTGAAAACACCGTGGGTCTTATACAATGACTGAGGCCAAAATGTTTTTGGTTTCAAAGGGGAATTGGGTCTTACACTCTATTAGAGGCCCATGAGTGTTCGGAAAAGGTTGTTAGGGTGAAAATCAATAAAACCCTAATTTCATCATTTTTTAATATAATTATTCAAAGAAAATTAATACAAAATGATAAAAATTCCAAATAAGTTTGAATTAACAACTTTTGATTTTGGTTTTAGGTTTGAAAAATGAGGGATTTATCACAAGAGGAATTAAAACTCACTTGGTTTTGATTTTTCAAAGGAAATATTCACTTTTAAATGTTTAAAAACAATTAAAAAGGAATTTATTCATAAAAATACTAATCATATTAAATAACTAATATAAATTCAATTTTTTTGTGGAATAAAATATTTTAACATTTTTGTGATTTTTTTGCAAAAAGAACCAATAAAAAATAATTAAAATTGAAGGAGTTATTAATTTTCCAATTAATTAACAAAACATGAAAATATTGGAAAAAAATAGCAAAATGTGAGAAAACACAAAATGACATGGGTGGGGTTTGAACCCACGACCTCAAGGTTATAGGGCGCGCGCCTTACCACTGGGGTGGTGATACATCCGTTGATTAAAACAAACCAACAAATATACAAGGCTTGCCTTGTTTTCTAGGCCTGGCCAAGGCAAGGCAAGGCAAGTTTTGGCTCAGAAATGTGAAGGTCATAACTTTCTCATTTCTCCATGGTTGGGGACAAAATTTATATGCATTTGGCCTAGAATTTCACAAGGAATACAATGGTGGTGGTATTTTTTTAGATCATGCTCCCTCCTCAAAATCCAATAGTGGTTTTGAAATAGACCAAATTTTGCATTTTCTGTGCTACATCTTGGTACAGGTATAAATTACATGATAAATTGATGCAAACACAACACATACAACATGTAGAAAAGATGCATGATCAGTGGACTTCAAAGCAATGCATATTTTGGGAAGTTCAAGTCATGAGGCTTACCTCTTTTTGAGCTTTTGGAGTTTTTTTGGGCAATCTGCCAAGTTTCTTATTCCAGAAATGGTTTGATGCTTTGGATCCTCTCAAATGATCCCTTAGAAGCTTTTAGGATGATTGGAATCAGCTGGAACCTGCAAAAACAAAAACTGGCCCTTTCTTGCAAAAGGAGTTAAAATGGCCAAAATAGCAACTCTCTCAAATGGTGTTCTAGATGTTGGGAGCCATTTGGGACAGTTCAAGGATGATATTTGGAGTGTGTTTGAGGCTTTATCTGGTTTGGAAGGTGACTGAATCAAGACATGGCTTGAAAAATGCACAAAAAGCCTATTTTGAAGTTTTGAGATGTGACTTTGTGATTTAAGGATTACAGGTCACTTGTGTGAGTTTGGACAACTTAGATATGACATATTGGATGTGTTTGGATCATGAGCTGTGATGGAAATGCTCTCTAACTCAAAAACTCAGAGTTACCTTGCTAAAGAAGGTATTTTTGCTTAGAGAAAGTGATTTTGAGGAAAGCAAGTGTTTGATGGCTTTGGTGTACTCAAACTGAGCACAAATAAGCTCTATTTATAGTAGAACAAGTTTGTTTTGGGATCAATAGTGAATGGCAACTGCAGCAGAGGTTTGGCCAATGTTGATCAATGAGAATCCAAGTCTCCTCTAGCCATTGACTAGAGGTTAGGGCACTGAGCTGTGGTTCCCTAGTTGTTGGATCAGTCTTGACTGAATTCAGTTGCAAATGTGTCAGACCATGCCACCTTGGTGCTTCCATTGAATGCTCCAATCCAAAATTGGAGTCTTGTCCCTCTTTTAGGGATTTCTAGGTTTGGCATGCTACTTCTTGTTCCAAAGACTTTGGAGGCTTGGATCAGTGTTTGTTCCCTTTAGATTTGATCCTCAGATGTGTCCAAAGTGATGACAAGGCTTGGAATTATCTGATTTTTCAAAATCAAGCAAAAGTGCAAAATTCTACCTAGCCTTGGCAGTTTTCAGCAAGTCACATTGCCATTGTCATATCTCATGGCTCAAGTGGAATTTGATGGAGTTCTTGGCCATTTTGGAAAGCCCTCATATGATACAATAACTGTTTGATCATAATTTGTTTTGATACTTTTTGGATCCAAGTGAAAAATTTCCCTACATTTGGAAAAGAGTGAAGGCAGATTCTGACTTAGTGAAAATTTCACTAAGTGTTGGAAAAAAGTGACATTTTCACTTTTCTTGATTTTGATCATTCCATAACATGAAATCCATGGGGAATTGGAATGAGTGGTAGTTGAAGCTTTTGTAGAGGGTAATGAGAGCTACAAATACAGTTTTGGATGGGGAAAAATGGCCTTGTGGTTTAGGAGTTATGATCCTCCAAAGTTGGTAACCTAGCCACTTTGTTCCATAACTTAGAAAATTTTCTAAGTTTTTTATGGTTACCCCTTTTACAAGTTATCCCACTTTTCTTGATTTTTCTTGATGAATGATGATTCCAACCACACATTAACATCATTTTAGGGTTAAAAAACCAAAATTGTGAAAAATCTCAAAAAGTCAAAGTTTGACTTTTGTGCACAGTTGACTTTTGTCAGATGAATTCCAAACTGTGCGATCCTCTATGAAATCAAGTCCTTGACCTAAATCAAACTTGATGGACATGTTCCATAGGTGTTATAGGGTGTATTGAATCATTTCCAAAGGTTTGGGAGCATGTCTTGGTCAAAAGTCAAAGCTACAGTTGACTTTTTCCGCGAAACCCTAACTGTGGTTCTGATGAACTTGAAACTTATTGCTCAAGCTTCTTGGATCAATCCATTGTTGCAAATGGATCAATGTGGTGTGTTAGGGACCCTCAAATCCTCTCTTGAGGTCTTGGCTCATGTTTTGTCTCAAAAGTAAACTTAGGGGTGGATTAGGTCAAGAAATCCTAATTTCTGATTTTTTATGCATGCACCCCCTGAGGCTAAATTTACTTGATGCTTGGGTTTATGATGCCCCTTGGAGCATCTTAGGTTGTATTCTGAAGCATTGGCTCATGCCCAGAGGAAAAATTCCAACTGGAGGCCCTGGTCGACCAAAACCCTAATTTGGTGACACCGGCGATCTTGAGGCTTAATCCACCTAGAAGAGAGCAGCCTTGTGCTTAATCCTTAAAGTGGGAGTCCTCTTGATCCTTTATGGATGTTTGAGAGGTTAGAAAAGTTGAAGATCATGTCATTCCTTGATTGATCCTTTGTCTAAAGCTCTGAGAGGCCTTGAAACCCTAAGTTTGATAGTAGTGAATGCTCACCCATCTTTGGGGAGACTAATAAGGCATAATGGTACACCCATATTGTGATGATGATTTGCACAATGATGGGAAATATTAGTGGTCAAAATTTGGGGTATGACACCGGGGCCTTAAGATTTAAGAGGACTAGAGCGAACGAGCTGGTGGATCTCAGTCGGGCGGCTGAAAAGGGCATGTTTGAACTTCCCCCTTGCCTCCACGACAGGAAATTTTCCGAGGGGACATCCCTAGTGGTTCCTCAGGCAGAGTACCTCAAGCTGGAGGGTATGGATCGTCCGAGTAAGAGGGCACTGCTGGCACAAAATGCCTCCGCGTTGGTCCGGGTCTTGGAGATGGTGGCGGTATATGTCGAGGGAGACTCCTCCTCCGAATCTGAGTTTAAGAAGGCCCAGGCGACAATATCTGCCCTGGAAGAAAGAGTGAAGAAGTCCAAGGAGGAGGCCAAGCCTGCCAATGACACGAGGAAGAAGTCTGACGAGGAGGTTGTTAGGTTGAAAGGGGAGAATGAGACTCTGGTCGCCGAAATGAAGGCTGCCGAGGACCTGGTTGAGTAGGTGAGGTCTGCAGCGGCCCCGGCTGGAGATGAGCCTGAGGTAGTGAGGGCGTTGAAGACTAGGGTTGAGCTGGTTTCTCGTCTTGTGCGGGCAGAGAACAATGTCATTGCCATTGGGGAGGAGTCATTTAACAATGTTATGGCCCAACTCAGGTTGGTGAACCCAGAAGTCCAGATATCAACGGATGGTACTAACTTCCTGGGCCATGTTGAGAATGGCAAGATAGTTACTTGAGACTTGTTCAACATCGGCGATGAGCACGCCTGGCTTTTGAACGACGAGGCCCAGCAACATGAGTCTAACCCTGATCAGCTTGAGCAGATGGGGGAGTGAAACCTTTTTCCTTTTGTTGTAATGTATCTGGCCTGCATGCCATATTTGATGTAATTTATTGTTGTTTGGTAGGGGGCGTGGCCCCTTTGTCATATAATATGCATAATTGTGGTCCTTGTGGCCACTTAATTATTTTGATATGTATGTATTGCGGTGAAAATCAGATAACAAGCTATTTATTAACTTGCATCATATTTCTTTTAACACCGCCTTTGATTTATCCAAAGGAAAGGTTCAAGATCGATAGAAAAACCTAAAGGGGGGAGATCTAAGGTTCGGGGGTTGGTTACGCCTAGGGAAGATATTAGCACCCTAAACGTCTGTAGTACTCTACGGGAGCCTCTTGTTTTTCTTGTTAAATCTTATTCGCTTGCTAAGGGTGCTATGCTAAAGGTTCAAACCCTAGGGGTTAGTATCTAAGTATACTCGACAAAGCATCACACTTTGCGCCTACGTATCCTCGGGAGTAGAATCAGAGTATGCGTAGTTCTACTTCTACTGAATGATTGACTGTGGTCAATATTCAGAGGGGAAATGAGCGTGACCTCATTGTAGAGTATAAGAACTCTGTAAGTCTAGTTATAATGGTCCTATGTTATGTTTTAGAGTCAATAGGGAAAGTGAGTATTCATTAGGATAACATCACACAGAGTATAAAACTCTTTCCTAAGGCTAGTTATGATTCCATGGCTCTCATGAGGCCAAGAAATAAAGGTATGCTCATATGAGGCTTACTTAAGGTTAAGGTGGGGGCTAATGACTTAGGAGTCAACTTAGTTCACCTTCCTTTGGAATGGGGGGGAAAGGATAACATCTTGTAAACAAGAGTTATATTGGGTTTGTAATACATTGAAACATATGAGTTCAATACTCCAAAACAGTGAGCATATATGAAATAAACTTCAAGTAGGAGCATGGTAAACAACAAGCGGTCATATAGATATGCCAAGTATAGTGGAGAAGTCATTCTTACAGTTGAAAATAAATGCATTTAAAGTCATGCAATTTAAGCAACAGAGGCTATAAAACAGACAACATTCTAATGATAAAGTTCGTTCAAAGTCTGGAAAATTTTCAAACAAGACCTCACAAGTCACATACTACCCTAAAGAAAAATCTCTTAACATCTCTGAGAAATAATGGTTGGTTTTATTTACCGAATATTTTATTGTTTTAAAGTCCTTAAAAAAACAAAATATATGTGAGATAAACAAAATAAAATGAATAAATAAGGAAGCAAAAAGAAAAAAAAATAGAAGAAATAAAAAACAAAGTGTAGCAGGTGCTCCAACCATCATTAAATCTAGTGGCTTGCGCCACTTCTAGCTAAGGAAAGGGTGGCTTGCGCCACCCTGGCATAGGAGAAAGGGGTGGCTTGCGCCATGCCCCATTAAGGTGGCTTGCGCCACTTCTGATGCATGGTGGCTTGCGCCACCTCATCCAAGGCCCATTTTTATATTCCTTTTTATGTGTTTCATCATTATTTTTAAAATACTTTTGACAAGAAGATAACAACAAATAAATAAATAAAAAAACTGTGTAGCCCAGATTTACACATTTATGATTTATGATTTATAACGTGTATCCCAGAAACAATATCAATAACAATCATCACAGAATTACATGTTTAGCCAGGAAAAAGTATGATGACAACAAAAATAATGATAACAATATGCTTAAACACAAATGATCACAGTAAAACAAAAACAGCAAGAACAGGGCATGATACCTAGTGGAGAAAGTCCACTGCCTCTTCACCGTTAAAGATTCTGGAACTGATAGACAAGCTCCTCATCCCTCCAAGTTCAACTGGTACCAAGTTCTTCAATAAGAAACAAGTCAGTGATAGTTGGGATATTAATTGTTTTGGTGTTTGGGTGTCGAAAGTGTTTGGTGATGTTTCACGAAGGTCCGAGTTTGTAAGATATTTGATGGTTCTTTTTTAAAATGAGTATGCAGTAACAAGGTAAGTGTATTTGAAGTGAAATCAATGGCAAGAAAATATCTGGTATTGAGTGATGATGGTGATCGAAAAACAAGTCCTCCCCCTCTCTCATTGGGTTTCTCTCTATTTATGCTTGAGTCTCGTAAGCTTCAAATGCCACCGTTATAACCTATGAAATTTGAAAAAAAGAGTCGTTCTGATTTTGCAAGGACATGTTGGTGTGGTCTTTGTCATGAGGTGCATTTTTCAGCATGAAAGGAGGAGCAAGGTAGCAGCCTTGGTGGACCCATTTGACTTGCTTCTCCTTTTGTGAAATGTTAAAAGTGGTATGATAAGGCATGTCATATAGGTGCTACTCTTGCTTTGGAAAATTTTGGGACCACATGGCATCTCATGCGTGTAAACTTGCTAATCCAAGTTGCTTGCATGACAAAACTTGGTGAACTCAAAGAATTAAAATTGCACGTCGGCATGTTGGTTGTGAACTTGGTTTGAATTAAATTTGGTTACATTATAAGATGGGTTAATGTGCTTAGAAATAAAAATTGTGAAGGGGTTTATGAAGTGTATTAATTTAAACTGGGTAATTGGATAATGATGAATATGTGGATAAAAATGCAATTTGGATTTTAGAAATGGATTTAGGAGAAAGACAAGGATTAATAGATTTTGGACGATAAGGAAAATGGTTAATAAATGATTAATGAAATTGGTTTGGAATAAAAGAGTGACAATTGAGGGTGAATAAAATGGATAGGTATTTGGTTATGGAAAGGGTTCTGGAGAGGGTTATAGAGATATCTCTTTGAAATGAGGGGCTTGCTAGATTCAATGCTCCAAAAACGTTGATTAATTCCTCCTTGAATCTCCTCAAGATAAACCTGATAAAAAGAAACAAACACGAACAAAAACCTGATAAAAAAAAGTTAGCCATGCAGCATGATTGACCTAATATGACATGCAAGAGATCAATGGATCTAAGGGAAAATTTTGGGGTACAACAGTTGCCCCTATTTAAATATCTTCACCGGATGGCACGAGAAACGATGATCCTCGAGATGTCAAGGTGAAAGGTATTTAAATATAGCAAACCAAAAATTTTGCCCTTAGATACAAAGACGTGCAATGCTACTAATATGATGATATGATGCCATGCAAGATGCAAAAATGCAGACAGACCAGACACCAGGGACAACAGGAAGCAAACACACAAGATAAGCTCCACCGGGGAAAGACGAAAGCTAGTATCCATGAGAAAAACTCACTGGGAATACAGGTCAACCAGCGAAAGAGACTCACTGGGGAGACTTCAAAGAAACACTGGGGAAAACCAAAAAACAATCTCCACTGGGAAAAAAAATCCGGGGAGATAGATTACTGGGGACAAAACAAACCCACACTCTTCCTGGGCATGAAACCAGAAAGAAAAACCTGATCACTAGGGATCAGTCAAAAGGGCAGACAACCAAGCAAAGACTTCCTGGGGATTCTTATACCGAAGAGTTCAAGATGGGATCTTCAAGAAAAGCCAGAAAGACAGAGACAAACTCTGCGCACCAGATAGGAGTCTTATAAGGTTGAAGAAATTTGTTCCAAGAAGCTTAGCTTAAAGCAAGTTTTCAAAAATCCAAGGTAAGGGTTCAATGTCCGACATGATTCGAACAAGAACGGTTTTAAAACACAAGACAATGCTTGACATGATTCAAACAAAGTCCAAGTTCAAGTTTGACACGATTCAAACGAGAACAGTTTTAAAACACAAGACAATGCTTGACACGATTCAAACAAAGTCCAAGTTCAAGTTTGACACGATTCAAACAAGAACAAGTTTTAAAACACAAGACAATGCTTGACACGATTCAAACAAAGTCCAAGTTCAAGTTTGACACTATTCAAACAAGAACAAGTTTTGAAACACAAGACAATGCTTGACACGATTCAAACAAAGTCCAAGTTCAAGTTTGACACGATTCAAACAAGAACAAGTTTTACAAAATCTTTAATGTTAAACTTCTTGGGGAACAACAAAAGGTTTAAAGATTCAAATCTGGCACGCAAAGGTTAAGACCGAACAAGCACGTTACAAAGCAAACCGGGAATGTCTTTACTTCACTGGGGAAATAATGGCAGACACCAACCAAAGACCACAAGCAAAACAGAGCACAAGGATGCAAAATCTGGCACTCAAAGGTGGTGACCGAACGTAAGCCTAGCTTAGACAAAGATTTTGGACATACCGGGAATGTTTTTACTCCACTGGGGAAGTAAAGGTTCACATCGTCAAAGGATAGACGGTAAGGGATAATTGAATCGAAGGTTTACATCACCAAAGGATTGATGGAAGAGAAAAAAACTGGCATCGTCAAAAGATTGACAAAAAAAGCAGTTGATCAAAATTCGACATCATCAAAGGGTTGATGGAGACATTTGAGATCGTCAAAGGATTGACGGAGAACACAGTTGATTTAGATAAAGATTGACATCATCAAAGGGGTTGATGGAAAGAAACTGACATTGTCAAAGGATTGACGGAATCAAACTAACCGACGTCGTCAAAGGATTGACGGAGCAAAACAATCGGTTTAATAAGGTGCGACATCATCAAAGAGTTGATGAGAATATGCTTCAAACAGGGGTCACATCAAATGGGTTGATTGAAAAAGACTGATTGAAGGTAAAATCAAGGACGGATAAGCTTCTCGTGAGAGAGATTGCCACTAATTGTTGGGTATAAATTCCAAAGATGTGTTGGTATTACAACATTGCTAGAGAAATAACTTTGTCTTCAATGGGGATTCGTAAAAGAATCTTCCTGCGAGACACGGTGCAAAATAAATGCACTATCAAAAGTAGGTTCGGAAACCACACTTGCCAGGGACCAAAGTTCAATCTAGGAACAAGCTAGAAAGAAACGGCCAAACAAGACTCCAATTGAGGAATGAACTCAAATGGGGATTTATCTTATCCAAATTTGGAAAAGATAACTAAAAGAACCATCATCCACGAGGATATAACTCTGTGGGGAACTTAGAACGGATGGACACTTTATGCCTAAGGGCTGACAACTCTATTGGAGATAATAGACAAACCCAGTCACTTGGGGAAATAAACACCAAAGTGAACGACACAGGAAAACACCAAAAAGGGAGGCAAAAAAGCTAAGATGCTATGCATATGAATGCTTATGCCATACTGACAAAACAGACAAAAGGAAGTGAGACTGAAGATGAAATAAATATCTCGACAAGGATACCCAGCCAAACTCATCAGATTGGACCATCACTGGGGATGAATAAGTAGGATCAGCAACTCTACTGGTGAAAAGAGCATTCCACTTGAGGTATAACATCATGAGGATCACCATCGTGAGCTCGATCTCTTTGGTGGTGTAGAATCCATGGAGAATTGCCAAGATTAGCTGAAGTAACAGCTTATTGGGGAGTTAGCAAAGGATACTGGCATAATGATCATCTTCAAATCTTATCTTCCCCAGGCTATATGGTTTGTAAGAAGACGATTACAAGAGGATTTTATAGAAGAATTGGCATACAAGGTGTTTCAATATCTTCAAACTCTTGGAGAGATCTCGGCGTAACTGCCCCAGATTAAATGCATTCACACAACAAGGTCCTTGAACTCGCTTTAGACTGGTTGTTTGACGATTTGGGGAGGATATGCCCCATACAGATTGGCTTTTTAGAGATTTGCCGAATCTCGACTTAACTGCCTCTGATTAACTGGTAGGTAATCAAAAGGATTTTACAGAAGAATTGGCCTACCAGATGCTTCAATGTCTTCAAACCTTTGAAAAGAAATGAACCTAGACATGATTTCCCCAGTTCAACTGTATTCGTGATACTCAAACTATAGTAGAAACGACTGGGGAACAAAACTTGCCCCTGCTGATGGGTCACTGGAGTCTATGCTTGTCATAAGATGACCTGGAGAAGACTTGCTCCAGTATTTTGAACTTTGACGAGTTCTGCCCCTGATTCAGTAGATCGGCAAATCCTTCCACTTGGTTGCCCCTGACTAAGCTTCCTTTATCAAGTCAAATTCCCTGGCTGTATTTGTTGGAAATTCTTTGATATTGAGTTTTTTTACAAACAAGTATTGTTCATTAAAAATTGGCAATTTCAATGCGACATTCATGCAAGCTTTTGAAAACAAAGTTTGATGAAAACACACACGGTGGAATGATTAAATCAAAAACAAAGATGGATCTAGTCAGAGGAAGTGATCAACACACGCAAATAACAAAGATTATTAGGAGTTAGGTTAATCAACCTTGTTGTAATATGCTTTCAAAACAACCTTACCTCAATTAGGTCTTTTAAGGGTTGTAACATGTGGTCTGGTTCACGGTTTATGAAACAAAAGATAAAGGCTCAAAGTTTATTTATTCCACCCAATCTTTGTGATGAACTCCGATCCTAAACTCAGTTAGCTCAAGCTATACATTCAAGTTTCCAAAGGTTAGGAAGTCACTTGATTTAAAAGAGTTGACCGACGCCTTACACGAAGTGCCTGCATTCGATTGCATAACCAAGTTAAACTGAGAACTACCCTGCCCCAAGATTGAGATTTGAGGGTTTTTTGTGTAAGGAAAAAAAAACTCCTACTTCTAGGCTCGAAGGGTTAACGAGGGATTATCTTCCTTATTTCTCCAGTGTTTAGGGAATTGAAACAATGCCTTATATCATCGGCAAGGTTAAATCGGTAGCATACCACAGCAATTATGAACACGAGGTTTTCATCATCCTCCCCAATCTTTGTTTTTAACAATAGTTTGAAAAAGGAGTAAAGCAAGGTGAAGATATATTTGTTTGTGAACACAAGAATAAATGAGTGAAACGAATGGACTTAACCAAAAGATGCACAAACATTTCACTAATCTTGCCAATTTGAAAGTACAATACTGCTTATAAGCAAAACAGATTCAAATATGCAAAGAAAATACAACAAAAATGCTGAAACAGTCTAAAGTTTGCCAGCCTCAGGGAACTGGGTTTTCCTTCTCGACTTGCCAAACGGTGATAGTTATCTTCAAAACTAATTGTTGAAATCCGTCTGAGAATTATCTTCACATCCACTCTTGACAATTTCTTCCTCTTCAGGGTCTGATGAATTTGCTTGATTAGGTAAAGGACTATTGATTTGAATTCCTTGAGGCGTAAATGAGATCATCTCAGAATCAAGCAGCGTCTGAACCTTGCTTCTGAGTACCTTACAGTCTTCGGTCGAATGCCCCTGTGCCCCATCATGGTAGTCACATCGGGCGTTGGCATCAAAGCCTGGTGGGTATGGAGGGATCACTAGATCTATCCCTTTTAGCACTATCAATCCCCCTTTGATTAAATCTGGCAGGAACTGACTGTATGGTATTGGAAACAGAGTGAAATTCCTCTCTGGCTTCTTTGGCCTTTGTCGTGCATGCTGACGTGGCTGACGTCGGTAGGACCGTTGATACAGAAGAGGTCTTTGATTTGTAGAAGAATATTGCCCACGTGGAGAGATTGGTGTCTGATGCAAAGACCCAAAAGGTTCCTGACGCTGAACACTTGAGTTGTAGAAGCGCTGAGGTATTTGGGATTCCCATATAGAATTACTTTCCTTCTCCCATTCTTCTTGAGAACTGACAACTGATTTATTCTCACCGGCCGTGATGTTCGAGATGCCTCGGATCTTTCCTTTCTGGAGACCACTCTCAATGCGTTCTCCAGCTTTTACCAAATCAGAAAAGTTTGACGTCACAGTGCTAAACAACTTTTCTCGGTATATACCTTGCAAAGTATCCACGAACCAGTCAACCAATTCCTTGTCCGAAAGTGGTGGTTGAACACGAGCAGCTACTTCTCTCCACCTCTGAGCATACTTTCTGAAGGACTCATTTTCTTCTTGAGATAAGTCTAGCAAATGTAGGCGGCTGGGAGCCAAATCAAGATTGTAGTTGTATTGCTTCACAAAGGCACTGGCTAGGTCTGACCATGACTGGACATGACTACTCTCTAGCTGCATATACCAATTCAGTGATGCTCCACTTAGACTGTTTTGGAAACAATGGATCATGAGTTTGTCATTGAGGACATGTGAAGTCATTCCTCTGCAAAACATCACCAAATGTTGTTTTGGACAGCTATCCCCTTTATACTTCTCAAACTTCGGCATTTTGAACTTAGGAGGTATCACGAGGCCGGGTACCAAACACATGTCCAAAGCATTCAGATCAGCAGTGTCGCGACCTTCAATGGCATCAAGCTTATTTTCCAAGGCACGACATTTTTCCATTAGCTCAATGTCTCGTGGATCCTGGGTTTTCCTCACAGGGACCACTTCTTGGGAATCTGACTCGGAGAATGCAAAACTGCGATATTCCATAGCATCAATAGAAGAAGAATGTCCATCTCGGACAATGGCATGTTCTTGTATAAACTGGTTCTCAACAGGAATCTGCACAGGTTGAGCTTGGGCAACATTGTTCACAAACATACCCTGAATATTGGCATCTCTTTTTGCCAAGGCTGCCATAACCTGATCCAAATGGCTTCTTAACAAGTCGAAATCCACTCTGGTCACAAACTGACTCTGCTCCTCTGAATTCATGATCCCTTAAAAGCTTTTTCAAGTCCAATGCTGGCTTCGGGAGGTCAGCTGGGTTACAGACAAAGGACGGATGAGACTCAAGACTAAGAAATGAAAATGCAATGCAAATGCGCATGCAATGCTAATGCAAGCCAAATGGTTTCAAGGAACTCGAAAAGCGAGTTGCAAACATATTCGGGAAAACTGAAAAGTTTTGTTTTAAAATCTAAGATCCCGATTGATCTTTGCAAAGAAAAGAACGTCTGAGTTCATTGAAACCAAATGGTTATCATGAGATGTATGCAATGCACAAAACACGGGCAAATAAAAGCACAAACATGCACACACAACAGCACACAAGTCCTAGGTTTAGGGGTTACGAGCATGGAGTCAAAGGTCTACCCATCCCAAAGGTATGTACTATGGTTTTCACCTGCAGAACATGGTTCTAAAAAGGTTCCTAGAGTCGACAATCCATCTTTAAGATATTATCGACTTCCCAAATACTTGGTAATCAACAATATTCTCATGAGAATCTTGTCTAAGTGTAGTATCGCGTAGCAACTAATTCAGAAATAGACTTCTTCATAGTCCCCACACTACATCTAAAAGGCTTAAGTGGGGTTTAGAAACTACGGTTCTCAGTATCAATGGCACCTAGATTGAGAGTACCATGCTTTCACGAATAAGATCGTTCAACATGACTAATCTCTCAAGAGGGCCTCAACTGAGTGATGGTGTCTCAAGTTAACTTTTTCAGGAATCGACTCCTTCAAAGCCTCCTTGAATATACCATCGTCCTATCATAAGTGCACTCAAAATCTGGGTTAGGATTTATCTCACTCATAGATATCATATCAACCCAAATTAAACAGAAAAATGTCAAGCAAGAACATATATACAGATATATAAGCAAATATGACATACATAAGCATATACAAGTAAATAAGCAAACATGAATAACATAAAAACAAGATAGGCTTAACCCTCTTAGGAAAGGACCAGCAATAGGTCTAACCTTCCCCAGTGAAGTCGCCATTTCTGTTGCGGTGAAAATCGGATAACAAGCTATTTATTAACTTGCATCATATTTCTTTTACAACCGAATTTGATTTATCCAAAGGAAAGGTTCAAGATCGTTAAAAAAACCTAAAGGGGGGAGATCTAAGGTTCGGGGGTTGGTTACGCCTAGGGAAGGTATTAGCACCCTAAACATCTGTAGTACTCTACGGGAGCCTCTTATTTTTCTTGTTAAATCTTATTCGCTTGCTAAGGGTGCTATGCTAAAGGTTCAAACCCTAGGGGTTAGTATCTAAGTATACTCGACAAAGCATTGCACTTTGTGCCTACGTATCCTCGGGAGTAGAATCAGAGTATGCGTAGTTCTACTTCTACTGAATGATTGACTGTGGTCAATATTCAGAGGGGAAATGAGCGTGACCTCATTGTAGAGTATAAGAACTCTCTAAGTCTAGTTATAATGGTCATATGTTATGTTTTAGAGTCAATAGGGAAAGTGAGTATTCATTAGGATGAATATCACACAGAGTATAAAACTCTTTCCTAAGGCTAGTTATGATTCCATGGCTCTCATGAGGCCAAGAAATAAAGGTATGCTCATATGAGGCTTACTTAAGGTTAAGGTGGGGGCTAATGACTTAGGAGTCAACTTAGTTCACCTTCCTTTGGAATGGGGGGAAAGGATAACATCTTGTAAACAAGAGTTATATTGGGTTTGTAATACATTGAAACATTTGAGTTCAAAACTCCAAAACAGTGAGCATATATGAAATAAACTTCAAGTAGGAGCATGGTAAACAACAAGCGGTCATATAGATATGCCAAGTATAGTGGAGAAGTCATTCTTACAGTTGAAAATAAATGCATTTAAAGTCATGTAATTTAAGCAACAGAGGCTATAAAACAGACAACATTCTCATGATAAAGTTCGTTCAAAGTCTGGAAAATTTTCAAACAAGACCTCACAAGTCACATACTACCCTAAAGAAAAATCTCTTAACATCTCTGAGAAATAATGGTTGGTTTTATTTACCGAATATTTTATTGTTTTAAAGTCCTTAAAAAAAACAAAATATATGTGAGATAAACAAAATAAAATGAATAAATAAGGACGCAAAAAGAAAAAAAATAGAAAAAATAAAAAACAAAGTGTGGCAGGTGCTCCACCCACCATTAAATCTAGTGGCTTGCGCCACTTCTAGCTAAGGAAAGGGTGGCATAGGAGAAAGGAGTGGCTTTCGCCATGCCCCATTAAGGTGGCTTGCGCCACTTCTGATGCATGGTTACTTGCGCCACCTCATCCAAGGCCCCTTTTTATATTCCTTTTTATGTGTTTCATCATTATTTTTAAAATATTTTTGACAAGAAGATAACAACAAATAAATAAATAAAAAAAACTGTGTAGCATTCGCCACCCAAGGTGGCTTGTACTTCATGTGGCTTGCGCCACACACAACATGGATGGCGCCATGTGTGCTTTGTATTATGTTAATTTATTATTTCTCTGGTGATATGGCGGACGCCATTATTTTCTAACATGGCGAGAGCCACTATTTATTGTTCAGTTTTACGAATCTAGAACAGATTTACACATTTATGATTTAAGATTTATAACGTGTATCCCAGAATCAATATCAACAACAATCATCACAGAATTACATGTTTAGCCAGACAAAAGTATGATGACAGCAAAAATAATGATAACAGTATGCTTAAACACAAATGATCACAGTAAAACAAAAATAGCAAGAACAGGGCATGATACGTAGTGGAGAAAGTCCACTGCCTCTTCACCGTTAAAGATTCTAGAACTGATAGACAAGCTCCTCCTCCCTCCAACTTCAACCGGTACCAAGTTCTTCAATAAGAAACAAGTCACTGATAGTTGGGACATTAATTGTTTTGGTGTTTGGGTGTCGGAAGTGTTTGGTGATGTTTCAAGAAGGTCCGAGTTTGTAAGATATCTGATGGTTCTTTTTTAAAATGAGTATGCAGTAACAAGGTAAGTGTATTTGAAGTGAAATCAATGGCAAGAAGATATCTGGTATTGAGTGATGATGGTGATCGAAAAACAAGTCCTCCCTCTCTCTCATTGGGTTTCTCTCTATTTATGCTTGAGTCTCGTAAGCTTAAAATGCTACCGTTATAACCTATGAAATTTGAAAAAAATAGTCGTTCTGATTTTGCAAGGACATGTTGGTGTGGTCTTTGTCATGAGGTGCATTTTTTCAGCATGAAAGGAGGAGCAGGGTAGCAGCCTTGGTGGACCCGTTTGACTTGCTTCTCCTTTTGTGAAATGTTAAAAGTGGCATAATAAGGCATGTCATATAGGTGCTACTCTTGCTTTGGAAAATTTTGGGACCACATGGCATCTCATGTGTGCAAACTTGCTGATCCAAGTTACTTGCATGACAAAACTTGGTGAACCCAAAGAATTAAAATTGCACGTCGGCATGTTGGTTGTGAACTTGGTTTGAATTAAATTTGGTTACATTATAAGATGGGTTAATGGGCTTAGAAATAAAAATTGTGAAGGGGTTTATGAAGTGTATTAATTTAAACTGGGTAATTGGATAATGATAAATATGTGGATAAAAATGCAATTTGGATTTTAGAAATGGATTTAGGAGAAAGACAAGGATTAATAGATTTTGGACGATAAGGAAAATGGTTAATAAATGATTAATGAAATTGGTTTGGAATAAAAGAGTGACAATTGAGGGTGAATAAAATGGATAGGTATTTGGTTATGGAAAGGGTTATGGAGAGGGTTATAGGGATATCTCTTTGAAATGAGGGGCTTGCTTGATTCAATGCTCCAAAAACGTTGATCAATTCCTCCTTGAATCTCCTCAAGATAAACCTGATAAAAAGAAACAAACACGAACAAAAACCTGATAAAAAAAGTTAGTCATGCAGCATGATTGACCTAATATGACATGCAAGAGATCAATGGATCTAAGGGAAAATTTTGGGGTACAACAGTATGTATTCGGCCACCATAGCCGATTTTTGTATATTCGTGCATGGCTTTATTTGTTGTTTATTTTTGCTAAGTGTTGTATATTAGCTCGATACCCGTGTATGCCCGTAATGGGGATGAATTTGATTTGTTTACTGTTTTTAGGGAATTGCTCAACTTAGATATGTTCAGCAGTGAGGGGGACTGGTTGAATGACCTAGGGAAATTCCGGGCATGATAGCGGAGCTCAGGTCGCGTTTGAGGCCTGAGTTCGCGGCGTGAATCTCCCATCGCAAGCTGCGTGTTCTATTTATCATGGTACTTTGACGACGGCCGGCTCGGTTGAGGAACCGTTGTCGGGCAGAGACCCAGCTCGATCTTGAGAAGGGTCCTGCCTTGGCTGGCTTGCGACGCTTGTACCTGGGCGCGCATCATAGTCGAGATGTTATGTTCGTTGCTTTGACGAAGTGAACCAACAATTAGGGCCTTAGCTATAGTATTGTTTTATCTTTTCAGTGTTCCATGGTCGAGCAAGTTCTTCCCCGTTGAGGTGTTCTAGGTAGTAGGCCTCATTCTCCGTCTTTTCTCGGACGCGATAGGGTCCTTCCTAGTTAGCGGCGAGTTTGCCTTCTCGACAGTCCTTGTGGTTCCTTCTCAAGACAAGGCTGGCCACTTGGAATTCTCGTCGTATCACTTTGGCGTTATGCCTGATTATAATTTTTTGCTTTAATGAGGCTTCACGGAGATCTGCTCCTGACCGGACCTCTTCGATGAGGTCAAGCTCCTCCCTTAGTGCCTCATCGTTCATGTCCTCGTACAGGGGTGATTCAGTCCACCTAGATGGTACGTGTATCTCGATGGGGATTACTGCCTCAGTCCCGTAGGCCAGGCAAAAAGGAGTTTCCCCGGTTGAAGAGTGGGGAGTTGTGCGGTACGTCCATAGGACGTTGTGCAGCTCCTCGACCCAAGCTTTCTTCGTTTCGTCTAGCCTTTGCTAGGCCTCGCAGGATTACCCAATTTGCTGCTTCAGCTTGCCCGTTAGTCTGGAGGTGTTTGATAGATACAAAGTGTTGTTTCGTGCCCAGTTGAGCGACGAAATCCTGGAACTTCCTATCTGTGAACTGTGTCCCATTTTCTGTGACTATCGCTTGGGGAATGCCAAAGTGTGCGAGGATGTTTCACTTGTAGAAATGAAGTATGTTAAGGACTGTTATTTTGGTCAGAGCCTCCGCTTCTATCCACTTTGTGAAGTAATCAATGCCTACTATTAAGTACTTGTTCTGGATTGATGCTACTACGAATGGCCCTAGGATGTCTAGGCCCACTAGGCAAATGGCCAGGGGGAGGACATAGCTTTGAGCCCGTTAGCTGGGGCTAGGTGCATGTCCCCGTGCCGTTCGCATTTGTTGCATTTTTTCACGTTCTCTTTTGCGTCCTGCTGCATGGTTGGCCAGTAGTACCCTGCTCGAAGGACTTTCCGGGCGAGGGATCTTCCCCCGAGATGCTAGGCATTGATTCCTTTGTGGATCTCACGCAGGACGTGGGCGACCATCTCTTCCTCGATGCATTTGAGTAAAGGGATGGAGAACCCTCATCGGTAGAGCTTATCTTCGACCAGGACGTAGGAGCAGGCCCTGCACCTGATTGTGCTAGCTTCTTTGGGGTCGGACGGAAGTTCGTCCCTAGCGAGGTAGATGTAAACGGGGGTCATTCAGCAGTTCCTGTTGCCGATGACTTGTACGTCGAGGGTCAGAGATGTCTTCTCTATACTGGGTCGAGGAAGCACCTCCCGGATGACGAACTTGTTTCCACCCTTTTTCTTTGTCCTCGCCAGTTTAGACAACACGTCTGCTCTGATGTTATATTCGCGGGGAACATGCTTTACTTCTACGGTAGTGAACTTCGTCATTTTTTCTTTGACTAGGGCTAAGTATTCGAATAGGTTGTCGTTTTTGGCCTGGTATTCTCCTCGAACTTGAAGGGCCACGAGTTACGAATCTGTGTAGATGACGACTTCTTCTGCTCCTAGATCTTCGGCCAGGCGCAGGCCGGCGAGGAAAGCCTCGTACTCAGCCTGGTTATTAGACATGGGGAAGGATAAGGTGAGTGATACCTCAATGATGATTCACTCGTCATTCTCCAAGATGATACCTGCCCCGCTCCCTGCCGAGCTGGATGCTCCGTCATCGAAGATGGTACACTTGCGTGCCTCACAGGTGGGGGAATCTGCGAATGTCATCTCTGCGACGAAGTCAGCCAAAGCCTGGGCTTTGAGGGCTTTTTTGCATTCATACTGAATGTCGAACTCGGACAGCTCTAACGACCATTTGAACATTCTGCCGGCCATATCGGGTCATCCCAGCAGTTGCTTTACGGGTTGGTCTGTCCGGACCACGATCGTGTGGGCCAGGAAGTAGTGCCTCAGTCTTTGTACAGCATTAATGAGGGCCAACGCTACATTCTCTATCTGCTAATATCTCAGCTCTGGTCCCTGCAATGCTTTGCTTGTGAAGTATATGGGCATTTGCCCGTCGGGCATTTAATGGATGAGGTCGGTTCTAACGGCCTCGATTGCCACGGCGAGATAAAGGTATAGAGTTTCGCCGTTATCTGGCTAAGAGAGGACTGGTGGTTCTGAAAGTGCCTGTTTCAGATGGAGGAGAGCCTGGTCGCATTCCTCTGTCCATTCAAACGTTGCTTCCTTGCGGAGGAGCTTGAAAAAGGGCAGGGCGTGCCGGGCAGATTTGGCCACGAAACGAGACAGAGAATCGAGCATCCCATTGAGGGATTGGATGGACTTCTTCGAGTTAGGTGTTGGAAATTTGGAGAATGCACTGCACTTGTCAGGGTTGGCCTCGATTCCTCGTTCCATCAGGTAGAAGCCGAGGAACTTGCCCGCCCGTACCCCGAAGGTGCATTTCTCTGGGTTGAAACGCATCTGGTATTTCCTGGCCTGTTCGAAGACTTTTCTTAAATGAGTCGTGTGATCGATCTCTTCATGGGATTTCACGATCATATCGTCCATATAGACTTCGAGCATGTCGCCTATCTCTCCCCGGAAGGCCTTGTTCATCATCCTCTAGTAGGTCGCACCGGCGTTCTTCAGACCGAAGGGCATTACGTTGTAGTAATAATTGCCTGATTTGGTCATGAAGGCCATGTATTTTTTATCACTTATCGCCAATGGTATTTGATTGTAGCCCGGATAGGCATCCATGAATGATAATAGTTTAAAACCAGCAGAGTTATCAACAAGTTTATCAATATTGGGGAGGGGGTAGGCATCTTTTAGGCACGCCTTATTGAGATCAGTATAATCAACATATATACGCCACTTTCCAATAGATTTTTCACGAGTACAACGTTGGACAGCCAAGTGGTGTACTTGGCCTCCGAAATAAATTTGCCTCGAGGAGGTCTTTTACAGCTTGTTCTGCAGCCTCTGTTTTCTCCGGAGACTGCTTTCTCCTACGTTGTGCTACTGCTTTGACGGCAGGGTCAATCGTGAGTTGATAGCAGGCGACAACAGGATCTAAGCCGAGCATTTCTGCGGCACTCCAGGTGAACAAGTCTGCGTTTTCTCGGAGGCAAGCTTTGAGTTGTTTCCTCACGATGTTAGGGAGGCCGGTCCCTATCTTTACTCCTCGCTGAGGATCGTCGCCGATCAGGACGAGCTCGAAGTTGCCATCTGGGATTGGGCGCGTCGGATGGGAGTTGTCGCTGGTTGAGGTGGATGAGTTGGTCGGGCAAGCCTGGTCCTCCTTTTGGTTATCTTCGGAGAAGCGGCTGTCGAGGACGATGGAGTCGACGCGTGGCAGTGGTTTGGCTTCCTCTGAGATGCTAGGCAAGGCTGGCTTGTTGGGTGTCTTTGGCTTGGAAGCAATGGTGTTGAGTCCCTTGGCGGCCGCTTCGAAGCATCGCCGCGCAACTTCGATGTCCCCGTGCAGTGTGGCGACCATACCTTTCGAAGTGTAGTACTTCATTTTGAGATGGACGATTGATGGCACGGCGACCAGCTCGGCCAAAGTTGGCCGCCCGAATATGCATTGGTAGAGAGACGAGCAATCAATTACCAGGAATTGAACCTTTATAGATCTAGCTGTCTTTGCAGATCCAAAGGTCACGATAAACTCGACGTATCCCCAGGGTTTCGTGACCGACTCGTTTAAACCCTGCAAGTCTGAACCCACGTAGGGAGTGAGGTGCGATTCGTCCAGCTGGAGGGTCGAGAACAGCTGTGAGTACATAATGTCGACCGAGCTACCCTGGTCGACCAAGATCCTGCGAACATCAAAATTTGCCATCTGGGCTCTGACGAGTAGTGGAATACTTGAGTTCGGGGCCTCTCTGAGGAGTTCTTCTCGGTAGATAGAGATGGGGACTGACCCCTTCCGGGCTTTGTCGAGCGTCGTTACCTTGCTGGAGCTCGTGCTGATCAGGTGCTCAAAATTTCTCTTTACGGAGCCCAGGGTGACTTTGTTGAAGCTCTCTTCGAAGATGACCATTGCGGAGGGGAAAATTTCCCATGGGCTGTGGGCTGCGAAATACGCAGGAGCACTGAGCTCATCTGGAACGTATATATCATTTGGTCGTGATATACTCATGGCGACTTGGAGGTTGGTTTCT
This sequence comes from Lathyrus tuberosus, assembly GCA_022829125.1. Taxonomy (NCBI): domain Eukaryota; kingdom Viridiplantae; phylum Streptophyta; class Magnoliopsida; order Fabales; family Fabaceae; genus Lathyrus; species Lathyrus tuberosus. The sequence continues at coordinate 737,008 of JALAZF010000902.1, forward strand.
TCCGAGGAAGGCACATCTTCCTCTACTTTCTTTGACTCCTGGGCGTCTTGCCGAGGAGCATCCTTCTTCTTCGTAAACTGCTTCAGGTGGCCATCCCTGATCAGTATTTCTATTGCATACTTTAAGTGGATACAATCTTCAATGGTGTGGTCGTGACTCTTGTGGAAACGGAAGTAATTTGATTTATCGGCCTTGGGCTTGGTCGGTACCTGCTTGGGGAATCGAACTCCCGCTTGTTTAAACTCCGAGTTAATACATTAAGAGAAAATATTTTCCCTGGAGACAGTCAGGGGAGTGTAATCGTGGAACCGGCCGGAGGACTCCTTGTTGTCCTGGGATTCCCGGGGACGATCTTCGCGCCTACTCTCCCCTCGACGGAATGTCGAGGGTTCATCGCTTTTGGAGGCCCCAAAACTTCCCTGACTGCATGAGGCCCGGGCGGAGCTGGCCGCTTCCTTTTCCTCGTACTGAATATATGTCTGCGCCTTGAGGAGGAAGGCGTCCAGGCTCATGGGGGGTGCAAGGCCAACAAGTTTAGAAAATTTTTAATGAGGGTGAAGTCCTCGTTCGAGCAGAAATTTCTTCATGTCGTCGGTGGTAGGGACTTGCATAGCTTCTTTATCAAACCTCTCAATATATGCCCGGAGAGGCTCATTCTTTCCTTGAATTATGGCCTCAAGGGAGGCTTCAGTCTTCGGATGACGGCGTGATGCCGTAAAGTGTCTGCAAAACATCATGCCCAACTGCTTCCACGATTTGATGGACTCCTCGGGCAGTTGTTGTACCAGGTCATTGCCCCTTTCCAGAGCGTGGTAGGGAATAGACAGCATTTGATGGCGCCCCGGACGCCACGGTAGTCTAGCAGCCCATCGATGTTTTCGATGTGCTCATCTGGGTCAGTTGTTACGTCGTAAGTGCCTAAAGATGGGGGCTTCTCAAAGCCTTTGGGGAGGCGTGTAGCCAGTATCTCCTGAGACAATGGGCCGTGGGGCTCATCGTCGCTGCTGAAACTGGTCCAGGAAGGGGAGCGGATGCTTCGCTCGGGGACGTGACGACGACTTCTATGGGGTGATGGTGTTCGTGCCCGGCCTTTTGATCTGACCGGGGGTGAACGTTAATCTCTCTGGGTTCTCTTGTTGCCCGGGGAATGTAGGTTTCGTGGGAAAACGTGATCACGCTTCCGAGCAGCATGGGACTCTGGCTCCTGGCGCACCTGACGGTTAGCTTCCCGCCGGGGAGGCGGACTTATGGATCGCCGTCGATTTTTCCTTGGCTGAGGGGATCTTGGACAGGCAAAGTCTTCCAACGCCTCAATCCTCTTGTTTTGTTGGAGGATCAAGAGGTTGGTCTTGTTGATTGCTTCAAGGAGGGCCACCACGGTCGGGTCTCCTCCGAGGAAGGATATAGATCCGCCAGTATCAGTTTTGTTGACGGGGAGAAAAGAAGGATTCCGTGCATCTTGGATGTGATCTTGGCAAGCCATGATCGTAATCTTGGACAGAGAGTTTGTTTTGGTCTTTGAATCTGAGGTGGTTGTTAAGACGGGGATAACAAGTTTTCCACAAACGGCGCCACTGATCGTGAAGGCTGATCAGATCCTGAAGTGGGCCAAGAGGAACGTCTGTAATGCTGGATGTGTGAGATGAGGAGAGAGGTGTACCTGCAAGGCACTCCGATGCTAAAGTAAGAATCGGGAGAGAGAAAGGCAAGTACAAGAGTATGAGTTTCTTAGGATGATTTTGAATACCTGACCCTCTCAAATGAGAGGGCTTTTATAATGCCCCCAACGCGTGGCCAACGGTCCCTATTTTCGGGGTGGAATAATCGTTTCCTGAAGAATAGGTAACTGCCAAAAACTAGCCATTATGACGGGCAGAGGTGCCAAAAACTTGTCGTTGCCACGGGCAAAGGCGTAGTTCCGGGCACAGGTGTCATGACCGTTCTTGGATGGTGGAGCTATGCGTAACGGGCAGGAATGCCGGGGAGGAGCAAATGAGCTTGAGATTCATCTGCCCATAGGTGCCCCGTAGAGGGGAAGAAAGGTAAATCCTGTCCTACACCAGTTGGACTTAGGCAATTGGGTCGTTCTGGAAGCAGAAGTGGATTGGGCCATGCCTAGCCATTGGTCCAGTCCGGAACAATATATATATATATATATTCATGGGTATGGAAAACGATAAGTCCTACCTTTGGTGAATGTGAAAGTGTAGAGAAAGTTTGAATCCTAAAATTACTTCTATAATAAGACAATATGTTTATTTTTCTTTGTTTATTGCAAACTAGTAACTAACCCGTGCGTTCGCACGGGCATGTCTGTTCGATGATTTTATGTTATGGACGTGTAATTGTTAATCAAATTGAAAAAAAAAATGGTAAAATTATAAAAATAGATATGATTAAAATTAAAAATTTGTATTGGTAAGTATAACAAATTGTCGATAAATTTCTATTATTCAATATTTGAACCAGTAGTAAAGTTGTTCCTGTTTATAACAATAGTAATTATTTTTGTATATAAAAATACTTTAATCAACAATGTATTTTTTCCTGTATATAAATATTAGTTTTGTTTTGATACAATTTATACAAAAAAAATTGAATGAACAATAAAGTTGTTTCCGTATATAAAAAAATTTGAATCAAAAGTAAAGTTGTGCCCGTTTATAACAATAGTATTTTTTTCGTATATAAAATTATTTGAATCAAGATTAAAGATGTGTATGTTTATAACAATAGTATTTTTTTTGTATTTAAAAAAATTTGAATCAAAAGTAAAGTTGTGTCAGTTTATATTTATAACAATAGTATTTTTTCGTATATAAAAAGTTTGAATCAAAAGTAAAGTTGTGCCCGTTTATAACAATAGTATTTTTTTCGTATATAAAATAATTTGAATCAAGATTAAAGTTGTGCCCGTTTATAACAATAATATATTTTTCGTATATAAAAAAATTTGAATCAAAATTAAAGTTGTGCCTTTTTATAACAATAGTATTTTTTCGTATTTAAAAAAATTTGAATTAAAAGTAAAGTTGTGCCCGTTTATAACAATAGTATTTTTTTTTGTATATAAAATCATTTGAATCTAGATTAAAGTTGTGCTCGTTTATAAGAATAATATTTTTTCGTATATAAGAAGAATTGAATCAACAATGTATTTTTTCTCGTATATAAATATTAAATTTTTTTGACACAATTTATAAAAAAAATGAATCAATAGTAAAATTGTTTTCGTATATAAAAATATATGGATCAAAAGTAAAGTTGCGACAGTTTATAACAATAATATTTTTTTCGTATATAAAAATATTTAAATAAACAATGAATTTTTTCCTGTATATAAATATTATTTTTGTTCTGACAGTATTTATAAAAATATTTGAATTAATAGTAATGTTGTTCCAGTTTATAATAATAATTAGATCACTAATTATAATAATAATCATAAATGAATGAATTTATTTATTTAAAAATCTATAAATGAGATGATAAATTAATTAAGACTACTATAAATAAAAACAATACAAAATAATTTCTTTAATTTATCATAAATTTAAATTTTAATATAATTAATTATATTTTAGTATGTTATAATATTTATAATTATAAGTAATATATTTTAATTTTTAAATAAATAAAAATAAAATATATCATAGATATGATAACTTATAATTTTTTGTTGTTGTTAATACTCAGATATAGTTTTTCTAATAATTTTTTAAAATCAAAGATCATTTAGTAATTTAATAGTTTTTTTTCTTAATCACACATCATTTATTAATTTGTTGGACCAAACTTAAGCACAAGTGCTACCGTGTAATTTGGTCATACTTTCTACAAATAATTTGAAAGTTACTTATGAATGGAAAAAATTCCACCTTTCTATAGGACAATAACAAAGAGCAGTGTTGAATTTCTCTTATTTGTTCACAAAATTCCTTTACTCTTATTTGTTCACAAAACTCCTTTAGTTAAATAGAGTATCTTTAAGAATATGTTGCAGACAATTTAAAGTTCTAAGGTAGTCATCTGAGGTCATATATCAAATTAGTAGATTTTTTTAAAACTTTTTTTTTCTAATTATTAACATTAATTTGTCTTAAAAATGAGAAGTAAAGAATAAACACATTTTTATATGCACAAAAAATAATATAATAATATTTATACTATGAGCAATGACACCTCTAAAATAATGTGTCCATGTCTATATCAGATACTTGTACTATGATTATATATATATATATATATATATATATATATATATATATATATATATATATATATATATATATTTTTTTTTTTTTTTTTAAATTAATATTATTGGTGACACGGTGGCAGTGTCGGGAGATCTTATTCGAAGTGTCCATACTTCATAGTATTTATACAAACAACATGCACATTGAGTATACATAATATATAATATACACAACGTGCTATATTTTTATTCTCTGTGACAATATTTTTAGACTTTTACAATGAGAGAGAGGTCATCATGATAGAACATGTAGAAGATAATACAATTAAGAATTATAAACATAAAAAGAATCATAATTGTTTCTTGTAAATTTTATTGATAAATACTATTAACTTTTTATGGGTCTTTTAGTTCTTGATGGCGAGCACATCAAATCCAGACAAGTATCAACACTTGTTAAGGTCCACCACATCTAACTTTAATTTCAAATATTTAATACATGAAACTTTGAAGAATTATATATAATTTGTGATGATTTCTCTCCAATTGTATAAATAAACAGGTGAGGCACAAGAGCCAGAATAATTAATAACAGCAGCATGAAGCTTAGCAAAATATACAAAACATTAATGAAAATAAAAGAAATATTAACATTTAATATTTTATTGAGTAATGAGTATTCCACTCCACCAAGAATTGGCATAACAACACTTCCTAGTATAATTTTTGTATATATACATTGCTTGGTCCCTCAATTAAACCTTCATTTCAAAAACTAACACAGTTGATGATGTGAAAAAAATGAACATTTAATATTGTAACTTTAGTAACTCAGCAAGTCCAACAATTTGAAGGCTGAAAATAGCAACAATTTACCATGGCTCAACTTTTTGCAGTGTTCCAGACAAATCCAAGGCCTAATGCAATAAAATATTGCTTGCCATCTACCCAGTTGTTGTAAAACCTAAAAACCACCACAAACAGTGTCACAACAATGTACATTGAAAGAAAGCACACATGTACACAGAATGTCATTTGGATGAAAAATAATCAATAAAATGGAAGTTGTACCTTTGAAGGAAGAAACTCCACTTCCGGTGACACAAGATGAATATTGACAAAAAAACTGGTTTTTGTGATCCATATGAAGTCCAGTTGCAGCAAGAAGATCTAGTTAGCTCAATTAGGCGGTCATGGTCACGTTATATCTGTGACATCACAATCAAGCGGTCCTGCATACATGCCACCGTAACGTAAAATTGGATCCTAATCACGAGTCATCAGCTCAATTAAAGTGTCAACTTCTTCTTTTATTCCGTAAATCGTAAGGGCAATTCCCATCGTTAACCCTCTGAAATATATAAAACCCATAAATAATCAGAGCAAAAGAAGTGAGCATTTCATGCTGTGAGCATTTTATTTGCAATATCACTGCCTGAAATATTTAAACACCGTAACAACTTGCTGAGTGAAACACCCTTACCTTATAATTTTTTCATATTGTGTCTCATGTGCATAAGTGAGCATTTCATTTGCCTTATTCCAACCATGAGTAAGCCCATACTGATTCCAACAGCTTCGCCAAAGATCAAATGTCAAAGTAGAGGAATAATTACCTTAGCAGCAGTCATTAACAAATAGGGGACTACACTACACATATTTAAAAATGATACTAACTACTAACCCACCAAGTTGTACACCAAAGTCCACATTGTACTTGTTTATCTGCTACTGATCTTTTCCTTTGCCGACCACATTTTTATTCAATTATTAAATCATAACGTGTTGTTCCCATGCATGCATGGATTCACCTATGCCCTTCCTTTCTATATATACGCACGCTCCATCTATTTCCTCTTCATCTCACAATACACACACAACACACTACACTATAACATGGTGCTCAACTTTACAACCCACAACCCAAACAAAAAACTCAGCATTTATTATGACAAAGTTGAAGCTCAAGCATTCTACGCTAATGTTGACATGATCATACACATGAACTCGTTTTGCCAATGAAAGAAAAAACATTTAGTAAATTGTAAGGGGTTGGTTAGAAACTTCAGCAACAACCGTCTTCAAAGTTATGCTAGCAGCGTCCGATGTTGATCCTATTATTACTGGCTGCAATAATTAAGAACATATTATGAAAATCAATCCTATACTACCAAAATAACCACGAAAAAAGGGATCGAAAACAATCACCTGAAGAACACCACACCACCTTATGTGTTTCATGTCAACTCCATATGATAGATGGTTAGGACCATGTGAGAAACCACCTTCGTCGTTACGGTCACTAAAGGCACATAAATATTTTAGAGCCCAAAAAACTGTCAGATGATCTAAGTATAGCTCAATATGGTACACACCAGAGTTGTAATAGAATCAATTTCATCAAAGAATAGGACACATGGAGCAAAACCACGTGCGTAGTCAAAAATTTGCCTCACATTAGCCTCACTTTCTCCAAACCACATTGTAAGTAGCTTAAGACCTTTGATACTAATGAAGTTTTCTTGACATTTGTTGGCAATAGCTTTGGCCAAAAGGGTTTTACCACAACCAGGAGGACCATAAAACAGAACTCTTTTGGAAGGTGACATTCCAAACTTATTGGATCTCTCAAGGTGTTTCACTGGATATTAAACACTCTGCAACAACTACATCATTGGAGGCATAAATCGGAAAGAAGAAAAAGTTTCTAAGCAGAGTCGAATCCTCCGCTCTTCATCGTCGGAGCCATCGACGACCAGACTAATCCAAACATAAAAAGATATTAGAGCATAGCGTCTAATTAAGCCAAGACAACAAAGACTCGAAGTTACCTTAATTATGGCATTTTCATTAGCTGCGGCATCTGAGTAACAGCTTCCATCTTTTTTTCTTTCATCAAACACATTATTAAAGAATGTCATTGTAGTTTACTTATTTTGAAACTATACTTCTTAAGGTATTACTCACCAAGTTCCTAACAATGCAAAAACCAAGACCAGTTCCTCCATGTCTGAAATAAGTAAAGGATTCAGAAACCAGTAAATCTACAGCTCATAACATTCAAAAAGTTCTTAAACTATAATAATCATATATAATACTAATATTAAGAGGAGAAACAAAATCTTTCATGTCAGGAATGCTTTGAGTTCCATTTATCCCCTTAAAATTTGTTGCAACTGCCATGTTTTCTCCTGCAAGTGTGTGATAAGCTTTCTCTAATATACTTTGCATGTGTTTTCCTTGAGCCTCTATCCTCAATTGAAGGTGCTTTTGAACCTGCAAAAAATAAAAACTAAGCACTTCCAATATTTTCACCACATATATTTTTTTCTAAAATCCTTAGATACTTGAAGATTAGACAATAACTTCAGCAGCTGCCTCTAAATTTTTTTTGTCTGAGAACACAATAACTATATAAATCACTCACACTCTAGCATAAACTACTTCAAAAACTACACAAAACATGTGTTGAAAGATTAGAAACCTGTCATATATGCAAATACAATATGCTGGATCAACTTCAAGATGCCTCACAACTTCCATATAGAATTCAGTATCTGGTTTCCTCTTTCCTGATACACAATGAAAATGGCTAAAAAATATTCAAAGTTTGCATTACATGATAGTGAGAGAGAGTAAGATGGCCTACCATATGTGCATGAACAAAACGTCCAAGATAAGTATTTTGATAGCTTTAACTTGTTTTCGATCAACTAATACCTACAATACAGAACATTCTATAGAATGCCATGCAAAGCGAAACGAAAATCAAAATGGAAAATCAAATTTCTTACCATATAAGATAGTTAGTAAAAGCATGCACCTCAAAGTTATTCTTTTTTAAGGCAAGAAGCAATTGTTCAATCCCTTCAATGTATGAATATACATTTCTCATATAAGCTTTAAGGCCTGTCATAGACATAGTAGAACACATGCAAGTCAGTATCTATATCGAAATAGAGGGAGCTTGGAAAATAAATACTTGTTTGCAGTGTAAAACTAACTTATCTACATTAATCTTAATAACGACAAAAAAATAACTACCATTTACAAAGTCTTGCATCAAAACTAAATTCATGCTTATTCAATGATGATATTAAGAGTTTTTACAGCAAAATTATAGTGTGTATTGGTACAACAGCTAACAGAAATGCAACCCTTTAAAAGGAAATTAGTGTAAGCCCAAAACTCGTATCGGATTGACAAAAGTTAGCTGAAAGGTTTTTGTAACTTCCAACAGGAGCAATAAAATTTTGATGCATTATATCAAACAAGTCATCTACATATGTTAAAGCTATACTTATATCTGTTAAATTCATCACACATAAAGCAACAAAATTTGAGACAAACCTTCTAAATAAAAATCCCTTTCATCCTTAAAAAAAGTTTTTGCTAGTTTCACCTGCAAGAAAACGAGACTATCAATGCATTCAATACATTCAGCTCAAATGCAAGCGTACCCAAATGCCCCAATTGCAATTTGGATTCATAATCCCCAATTTTAAATACCAATTTATTTCGGGGATACAAAAAGTTTTGACCTTTATACATAACATGAAAGAGGGTCTCTTAGTTTTGTAGTGAATTCATGAATATTTGTTGCTTTATATCTCATCAATGTGACCCTTTTCGAATTGAATCCATGCGGTTGGGTGTTTGGAATCTATATGAGTTCATAGAAAGACATACTACAGAAAGCAGGGATGTCTTTGTAGAAAGGGTCACGAACAATGGTGTCCATGATATCAAATAAAAGAATTGGAAGTTTTATGTTCATGGTAACTCACCCATGGCCACCACATAGTCAAGTTCACAAATTCATAACTAAATATATATAAAAACAGATCAGAAAGCATAAAAAAAGTATATAATAGTTAAAATTAATCAATAAAGAATTGTTCTACAATCATATTTCGTAGAAAATACAAACTAAATTAAAAATCAATACTTGTGAAATTATAACCTTCAAAGATCTGTAGACTGAGTTGAAACCCATGATCATGATTCTCATATCTGCAAACGAATATAAACAGATTAAACCCTAACTTTGTAATGTAAATTAAATAAGCAAATATCTGTAGAAGAGAAAAAAGATGGGTACCGTAAAACCCTAATTTCTTCTTTCGTTGGCTACGGAAAAAAAACCAAAAATATGACATACTCATATCAAACCACAGATCTACCACTCAAATGGTCGGCCAAAAAATAAGAAGAAAAAGAAGAAGAAGAAGAAGAATAAGGGAGAGGCATCCGAAGAGAGAAGAAAGAAGAGGATAAAGAGAGAAGCAGTATAAAATAGAAGAAAGAAGATGTGAGAGAGAGAGAGAGAGAGAGAGAGAGAGAGAGAGAGAGAGAGAGAGAATGTGATCTGCTGACCATTTGGGAAAAGGAGATGAAAATTTTGAATATGAGCTGGCATTGGGAAAAGAGAAAATAGGAAAAACAATTACAATTGAACCATGTGACATCATCAATTGGTCCAAATCTAGCAAGCAAAGGCATAATACAATAAACATGTAATTGGAATTGAACAATGTGACATCATTAGTTGCAAAAAGTAATCTTTGGACTAAAATTGCCCTTATTTTGATGAGGTGGAAGATTAAGAGAAAAGGGCAAATTAGAGTTTTCCACAACATCTAATTTTCTTATATTATAGATTAGAAATGCTTCTTCTAAGTGTTATTGGATCTGTAACAAACAACTTTTATCCAACTCATGCAACTTTCATATTTTGTATGTTTGATTCAATGAAACATTTAATTAGTAAATAAATATATTTTTCTTTTTTCTCTTAAATTGTTTCTTATTTTCTCCGTTCCATAATAAATTATTTATTTAAAATAAAAAAAATTGTTCTAAAATGAGTGATTCATTTCAACTTAAAAGTAAACTCAAATGGTGAGGTTGCCATCACATATTTATACACTTAATAATTCGAGAACCTAAGTAATATAAAACTTCAAACAAACTTTAACAACACAACTATTAACTTCAACACTCACCCTCACGACTATCGTGGCAATGTGCCAAATGCCAACATTGTAGTCCTTAACCTGACTCTAATATCATGCTAAACATGCTTGGATCTCAACCTAAAAAGTTAGCTCAAAGGGTGAGGTTGCCCTCACATATTTATACATTTAACAGCCCGAGTACCTAAGCAATATGTAACTTCAAACAAACTTCAACAACACAACTACTAACTTCAATAGTTTCGATGTGGTTGCACCAAGTGGACCTCTAAGGTTAGCACTCCGATGTCCAAATCATTGAGTGAATGAATAGGGGTGGTGTGAATTATGAATATAGTAATTCCTTTGGTTGTAGGTGTGGTGGTTTATATACCATGGTGACATTTAGGCATGCGCATGATTGAGCATGTGGCCGATCCAAAACAGGTTCCCCCAAGGTTTGTGATGTACATGAAGTATTTTAAGGAACCGGGTTAGGTTTCCTTAGTTGAGATCTTGTGTTATGAAGTGGAAGAGATTTCGGGACAACTGCATTAGACGCTAGTCTCATCACTAAAACATTTCACATGTAACTCTTTACACACAGCCCTAGGTTCGTAGGTCATGGTATGACATTTTCCCTAGGGTGGTCAGTGTACTCAAGTGATTTTATATTTTTGAGGTGAAATATGATTTTTTTTTTCATTTTGTAATTTTCTTTCATTCTGTAGCGTTGATTCACACATCTTGCTTCATTATATAAAGGTTGGATTGACCTTTCAAACAACTTTTCGTTCACTCTCTCAACTAAGAGTTACGTTTCTTTGCAAACCATTTCTTCTTTTGCTAAGCTCTAGTGACCTCTAATTTTGCAATATGTCATTTCTATTTGGGTTCATTATTCTTGATTCATCCTCATTTTAGAGTTTATGTTGCTTCTAATTGTTTGTGCGCCCTGCTTCTTTACTTAAATATCATTTATATTTTCTTTTCTTTAAATATGTTATTATGCTTTCTTATATTCATTATGAAAAATATAGAAAATATACCCGAGAACATGATGAATGAACCTGATGGTGGACATTCTCCATTATCAGCCATATATGAAAATCAAGATGTCCCAAACCGTGACCCCTTAAAGGTTAATCGTCTCAACCCTAATCTTATTGTACTTAGTGATAGTTTTAGGCCTGGTGAGTGTTTGATAAAGAGTGGGGATGGACCCCTTAGTGCTTATATTAAGGGAGGTATTGATGGATCTTCTAATGAAGTTGAAGAGAAAAATTCGGATAACCATGATTTCTGGGAGGTGGGAATTCATCTTTCTTCTTTTAACAGGTCTCACACGGATCTAAATGCTGCTATTGCAGCTTTAAATATGTGGCAAGCTCGCTAATTTTCTCTCTCCAAGTCAACGTTACCAGGTTTTTTATCACTTTTTTCCAACAAACCTAGTATCATTCGAACTCGATAGCTTCTACGCCCTTTGGTGATACACCACCAAGTCGCCTACCTTCTTCTCACAATTTCTCCCATTCTCCAAAACTGTCCTACCTACCTAGGTCTTCCTCCTTCGTGCCTTCAACACTACACTCATCAGAGAGTGAGTCAGAATCAGCAGAATCTAACTAGTTCACCGGATGTTCCTCATTACTCCTAATAATACTTAAACTTTGAGGAATGAATGAATCGTCAACCAATTTGATGATAAACACCTCACCGTTGAATTTTACACAAACGAATTCGTTAATTGCCACCTAGAATTCCGTTGTTTCTATAATGCGAGCTACGTCAAAGCATACTTAATTAGATGTGCGATCATTAGCGTAAAGATACTCTCACGCCTCTTTTGAAATAGCTTCAAAAAATCAAGAGACCATGCATGACATGGAATACCATAACAAAGGATCCATGTTAACCTGGAATTATCAATGTCTGTCGGATTCCAGGGTCTTACTTCTGTAAACCACTATTTCAACCATTCCTTTCCCTCAAAAAGTAATGTTGCTAATTCACCATCATCTCTTTCCTCAAGCAAGCAAATATTATCTCCCATTGGTGTGACTTTAATTGCAAAATACCCCTCCAAGTTAAAAGCTTCTTGGATATTGTGAGCCATGCCCATTTTCTCTACAAATCCTACAAACGCCTTATTGAACTTAGAGATATCTTCTTTAGGCACTGAAGACTCCACATTCACCATGCAAAAAACCTTTGAATTAACTTTAGATCGAGGATTTCCAAACTCTTGAAGAACATGTGCATACGATCTACCTTATCGTCCTGAAAGAAAATCTAGACTCCTCATGAGACCTACCATTATCACGCATAATTCCTGATGGTCTAGCCTCTACGGATCCCTTAACACCCTTCTTTCCTTCCCTACTGAATCTTGGGAGATTCACAAAAATCTTCCTAGAACCTAAGAAAATATTATCAAACTTCATTTCCAATAAAGATGAATCCAACACGTTAAAGAACTGCACAAAGCTAGATCTCATTTTCCACTTATTAAGTTTAGGCGAAATGACCATCTCACGAAGATCCCCAAATTGAGAAAAAAACATCTTGTATATCATTAGAATTATAATCATCCAAAAAATATGTAAAAAAGAAAGTAATACTCACTAGTACAAAATACACCTTCGGTAACACTAATTCTACTATGGTTAGACTTCCACTGTGATGATATGTATTACTTAACGTGCGATAATTTTCTTTGATATGATATAATCACGGATGAAACATATGACCACTGTGGAGAGTATAACTCAGATGCTTCAAGAGTATTTGCTGAGAAAATTGTTAGTATGATTTGTTGTGCATATGTTATATGTTACTTAAATGTTGTGGTAATTATAATATTAATATTATCATGCATGTTGTGTAGGATGTGTTGGTTGAGGAGGTGTTGCGGTGAGAATCGGATATCAAACTATTAATTAACTTGAATTACACATCTTTGAAATTCACCATCGAGCTTTGATTTATCCAAAGGAAAGGGTAAAGATCGAAGAATACCCTAATTGCGCTATGTGAAGACACAACTAAGAGATCTAAGGTTCGGGGGTTGGTTATACCTAGGGAAGGTGTTAGCGTCCTAGATATCTGTAGTACTCTACATGAACCTCTTATTTGTATTTGTGTTATGTTATGTTTGCTTGCTAAAGATAATGTGCTAAGGTTAAGATAAAGACATATGGTAAAGACCAAGGTGCTAAAGGTAAAGACCTAATGGTAAAGACCTAGGGGTATATACACAAAGTATGCTCGGCAAGACGTCGCATCTCGTGCCTACGTATCCTAATAAGGATAGAATCAGAGCATCCGTAGTTCATCTCAACTAGGGTGAGGAACCATTGACTATGGTCAAAGTTCCAAGGGAAATGAGTATGATACTCGTATAGAGTTAAAGAACTCTCTAATTCTAAGTTGAAAGGGCAGTTGGCTCGATAAGATATCGCATCTTGTGCCTACGTATCTTGATTAGGAATGAGGAATCAAAGCCTCTGTAGTTCTCCTAAACGAGGGTGAGGAACCCTTGATAATGATCAAGGTTCCAAGGGGAATGAGTAATCATAATCATGATACTCGCATAGAGTTCAAAAACTCTCTAAGTCTAAGTTAAAAAACTAACCTAAAGTTGACTTTAAACAAAGTCAAAAGGGGAAGTGAATACACATCATGATGGTAATCACACCGAGCTTAAGAACTCTAAACTTAAATCTAAGTCATAAAGCAAAAATGGCTCTAATGAGGCCAAAGGGGAAATGATCCTAATGAGGTCACCAAGTGGGTGAGAAACCAGCAAATATCCTAACTATGACTCATAAGTCAACAAGAGTGATCCTTTCCTTTGGAATGGGGAATGGGCAGCCAACAATCATCAACAACTCAAGAACAACATCACGATGTCGGGAAAGTATTAGCAAGCAACAAAAGTAATCACGTAAGCAGCATGTCAAAAGTTAGGTCGAAACCAAACAAGGATCCTAAAAAATGAAGTTAGGTTAGTGGTTAAAATTACTTAAGAAATTAGTGAAAATTAAAATCGAAGGGGCCAAAAAAAATGAAAACCCTAATACTTACATCTTTGGAAAGAAATAAAGAAAAATTAGTGCACACCGACCTAATCAAGAAGAATATTTTAGATTTCTTCTTTTTAAAACTAAACTAAGTGTTCTAATAAAAATCTAAAAGGTTATTTATTATTATTGATATTTTTAAAACGAAAATTGAAAGAACTAAAAAAATAACCTTTTCTAAAACAAAATCACAAAAGAATAATTTTCTAAAACAAATTTAAAAAGATAACTTAAGAAAAAACTAGGAGTGTGATAAAGAAAACTTGGGCTCATGAGCCCAACACCTAAAAAAAATCTGCCAAAAATGAAACGAGTTCATGAGACATTAGCAGAACCTAATCCAAGTTAAATTTAACTTAATATCCCATTATGAAATCAGATAAAAAAAGAATTAATGATAAATAAATACTGATGGAAATAAATGGATAAAAAAGAAAAAGAAAAGATCAAAGTGACCTTCCTCTTCAACAGCACGATCCCTTTTTATAAGAAACACAACCTTCTCCGAATACGATCTCTCTCCGTGCAAAAGACCTCACGTTGTCGTTCCGCTTTAATTTCACCTCTCTCGTCTCAGTTTTGTTTCAGGTCCGTGGTAAGGTTTCTGAGTCGTTCTTGTTTCGTTATGGTTTATGAATCTTAGTCACTCTTCATCTCTATTTCTTTCTGGTTTGAAATGGTTTCATGTTTGAAGGTTAAAGGTTTAAAGATGATTTATGGTGTTTGGGTTATTGATTTACAGTGGGTTTTGAGGAAAGATGGAGGTCTGCAGGTTGTGTTGTTGTTGAAGGTGATTATTACGATTTTGAAAAAAAAGAATGAGGTTGGAAGATGGTGGGCGCTGAGTGTTGGGAAGAAGCAGAGTTCATGAGAAAGTGAGGTATTTGAAGGTGATATGTGTTTGGGTGGTGGAGGAAGATGAATATTTGAGGGGAGGAAGAAGAAGGTTGGAGAGGGACGATGAGGTTGATTGGGAATTGAGGGAGGTTGTTCGCTGTTGTTGAAGGAATTGCAGAGGAAAAGTTTTTAAGTCTTTTTTGCTCTCCTGGTTCGAGTATATGTAAGTCCTCTTTAAAATTCAGAAATTTGTATTTTTTAATTTCTCTTCTCCTTTTCTTTTTCCTTTCAAAACCAAAATAGCTGACTTGTGTTTTTTACTGAATTGGCTTTTTCTTTCTGTGTGGTCCCTTTCAATTGTAAGATTGTGCAGAGGTCTTGTTGTTGATAATTATTTTTGACAGGCTTGGCTGGTTTTGTTG
>JALAZF010000902.1:757500-772500 GCA_022829125.1 Lathyrus tuberosus
TGTCAGTGCATCACCATTAAACCCTTATTATTATTATTATTATTATTATTGTTATTATTATAATTATAATAATAATAATAATAATAATAATAATAATAATAATTATTATTATTATTATTATAATAATTATTATTATTATAATAATAATAATAATTATTATTATTATTATAATTATTATTATTATTATTATTATTATTATTATAATAATAATAATAATAATAATAATTATTATTATTATTATTATTATTATTATTATTATATATAAGAGAGCTCATGAGGGGAAAAAGGAGAGGAAGGGGACGGGGGAGACCTCCACGAACCCGGGAACCACCGTCAGCTGAACCTCCGCCGGAACAACCGCAGCAGGAACCGGAAGTACCATCGGATTACTCGGAGTTATCGGAACACGAAGATGAAAGAAGTGAAGATAGCAATCATATAGTGGAAATTCCAAATGTAGTGAACAAGCCACAACTCGATGAAACCCTAACTCAAGATCCTTCAAAGGAGGCACCAAGAAAGTTATGGGTTGACATGATAAGCAATAATCGGAAGCCAAACAATGGTATGCATCTTGATTTCATTGCTCCAAAAATTGTTAATGGTGAAGTTGTTGTAGAAATAGAGGAATCTGATATAGAATCTGAAGTGAACTACTGGAAATGTGCTCTTACTATGTATGTCCGAGGAGGAGAATTGAGTATGAATATGGTTAAACAATTCATGATGAAGAATTGGAATACTGTGCAATTACCAGATCTATTGTACCATGATGATGGTTATTTTCTCATGAGGTTCAAATCGTTCAAGGAGAAGGAGAACTCGGTAGAATGGTACCCTGTGATGGTTGGTAACAAAGCTATACCAAGGGCTTGTTAATGCCTTTGGTTAGCCTGTCATAAGAAGCTTGCCACAAAAGCGAGACTCTTGAAATGGGGAATGATAAATGATAAGCAATGTTGTTTTTGTAGTGCTAGTGAAGATATAAACCACTTGCTCTTTGATTGTGGGATGATGAGAGAGATTTGGATGAGAATCTTGAAGTGGCTGCAAGTTGATCATGTGCCTAAACAATGGGATGATGAGTTGGCCTGGGCAACTACTTACTGCAAAGGCAAGGGTGCGAAAGTTGGTTTGATGAAGATTGCTTTGGCAGAAGCTGTGTATCATTGTTGGAACTATAGAAACTCAAACTGCTTTAATAGAGATAGTTATGAAAGGATTGACGATATTATAAATAGCATTATAGACAAAATTATTCAAAGAGGAAGGGGATATGGGAAATATAGAAGTAAAATAACTTTACTTATGATGTAAGTTCTTTGGTGGGTTGGATCTCGGATCACCTTTGTATTATCGGTTTTTGAATTAATTCATTTTATTGGTTAAAAAAAAAATATTATTATTATTATAATAATAATAATAACAATAATAATTATTATTATTATTATTATTATTATAAAAATAATAATAATAATAATAATAATAATAATAATAATAATCATTATTATTATTATTATTATTATTATAAAAATAATAATAATAATAATAATAATAATTATTATTATTATTATTATAATAATAGTAATAATAATTATAATAATAATAATAATTATTATTATTATTATTATTATTATTATTATATATATATATAAGAGAGCTCGTGAGGGGAAAAAGGAGAGGAAGGGGACGGGGGAGACTTCCACGAACCCGGGAACCACCGTCAGCTGAACCTCCGCCGGAACAACCGCAGCAGGAACCGGAAGTACCATCAGATTACTCGGAGTTATCGGAACACGAAGATGAAAGAAGTGAAGATAACAATCATACAGTGGAAATTCTAAATGTAGTGAACAAGCCACAACTCGATGAAACCCTAACTCAAGATCCTTCAAAGGAGGCACCAAGAAAGTTATGGGTTGATGTGATAAGCAATAATCGGAAGCCAAACAATGGTATGCATCTTGATTTCATTGCTCCAAAAATTGTTAATGGTGAAGTTGTTGTAGAAATAGAGGAATCTGATATAGAATCTGAAGTGAACTACTGGAAATGTGCTCTTACTATGTATGTCCGAGGAGGAGAATTGAGTATGAATATGGTTAAACAATTCATGATGAAGAATTGGAATACTGTACAATTACCAGATCTATTGTACCATGATGATGGTTATTTTCTCATGACGTTCAAATCGTTCAAGGAGAAGGAGAACTCGGTTGAATGGTACCCTGTGATGGCTGGTAACAAAGCTATACCAAGGGCTTGTTTATGCCTTTGGTTAGCCTGTCATAAGAAGCTTGCCACAAAAGCGAGACTCTTGAAATAGGGAATGATAAATGATAAGCAATGCTATTTTTGTAGTGCTAGTGAAGATATAAACCACTTGCTCTTTGATTTTGGGATTATGAGAGAGATTTGGATGAGAATCCTGAAGTGGCTGCAAGTTGATCATGTGCCTAAACACTGGGATGATGAGTTGGCCTGGGCAACTACTTACTGCAAAGGCAAGGGTGCGAAAGTTGGTTTGATGAAGATTGCTTTGGCAGAAGTTGTGTATCATTGTTGGAACTATAGAAACTCAAAGTGCTTTAATAGAGATAGTTATGAAAGGATTGACGATATTATAAATAGCATTATAGACAAAATTATTCAAAGAGGGAGGGGATATAGGAAATATAGAAGTAAAATAACTTTACTTATGATGTAAGTTCTTTGGTGGGTTGGATCTCCGATCACCTTTGTATTATCGGTTTTTGAATTAATTCATTTTATTGGTTCAAAAAAAAAAATATTATTATTATAATAATAATAATAATAATAATAATAATAATAATTATTATTATTATTATAAAAATAATAATAATAATAATTATTATTATAATCATAATAATAAGTATTATTATTATTATTATAATTATTATAATAATAATAATAATAATAATAATAATTATTATTATTATTATTATTATATATATATAAGAGTGCTCATGAGGGGAAAAAAGAGAGGAAGGGGACGGGGGAGACCTCCACGAGCCCGGGAACCACCGTCAGCTGAACCTCCGCCGGAACAACCGCAGCAGGAACCGGAAGTACCATCGGATTACTCGGAGTAATCGGAACCCGAAGATGAAAGAAGTGAAGATAACAATCATACAGTGGAAATTCCAAATGTAGTGAACAAGCCACAACTCGATGAAACCTTAACTCAAGATCCTTCAAAGGAGGCACGAAGAAAGTTATGGGTTGACGCGTTAAGCAATAATCGGAAACCAAACAATGGTATGCATCTTGATTTCATTGCTCCAAAAATTGTTAATGGTGAAGTTGTTGTAGAAATAGAGGAATCTGATATAGAATCTGAAGTGAACTACTGGAAATGTGCACTTACTATGTATGTCCTAGGAGGAGAATTGAGTATGAATATGGTTAAACAATTCATGATGAAGAATTGGAATACTGTGCAATTACCAGATCTATTGTACCATGATGATGGTTATTTTCTCATGAGGTTCAAATCGTTCAAGGAGAAGGAGACCTCGGTTGAATGGTACCCTGTGATGGCTGGTAACAAAGCTATACCAAGGGCTTGTTTATGCCTTTGGTTAGCTTGTCATAAGAAGCTTGCCACAAAAGCGAGGCTCTTGAAATAGGGAATGATAAATGATAAGCAATGCTATTTTTGTAGTGCTAGTGAAGATATAAACCACTTGCTCTTTGATTGTGGGATGATGAGAGAGATTTGGATGAGAATCCTGAAGTGGCTGCAAGTTGATCATGTGCCTAAACAATGGGATGATGAGTTGGCCTGGGCAACTACTTACTGTAAAGGCAAGGGTGCGAAAGCTGGTTTGATGAAGATTGCTTTGGCAGAAGCTGTGTATCATTGTTGGAACTATAGAAACTCAAAGTGCTTTAATAGAGATAGTTATGAAAGGATTGACGATATTATAAATAGCATTATTGACAAAATTATTCAAAGAGGGAGGGGATATAGGAAATATAAAAGTAAAATAACTTTACTTATGATGTAAGTTCTTTGGTGGGTTGGATCTCGGATCACCTTTGTATTATCGGGTTTTGAATTAATTCATTTTATTGGTTAAAAAAAAAATTATTATTATTATAATAATAATAATAATAATAAAAATAATAATAATAATAATAATAATTATTATTATTATTATTATAAAAATAATAATAATAATTATTATTATTATTATTATTATTATAAAAATAATAATAATAATAATAATTATTATTATTATTATTATTATTATAATAATAATTATTATTATTATTATTATTATTATTATAATAATAATAATAATAATAGTAATAATTATTATTATTATTATTATTATTATTATTATTATATATATAAGAGAGCTCGTGGGGGGAAAAAGGAGAGGAAGGGGACGGGGGAGACTTCCACGAACCCGGGAACCACCGTCAGCTGAACCTCCGCCGGAACAACCGCAGCAGGAACCGGAAGTACCATCAGATTACTCGGAGTTATCGGAACACGAAGATGAAAGAAGTGAAGATAACAATCATACAGTGGAAATTCTAAATGTAGTGAACAAGCCACAACTCGATGAAACCCTAACTCAAGATCCTTCAAAGGAGGCACCAAGAAAGTTATGGGTTGACGTGATAAGCAATAATCGGAAGCCAAACAATGGTATGCATCTTGATTTCATTGCTCCAAAAATTGTTAATGGTGAAGTTGTTGTAGAAATAGAGGAATCTGATATAGAATCTGAAGTGAACTACTGGAAATGTGCTCTTACTATGTATGTCCGAGGAGGAGAATTGAGTATGAATATGGCTAAACAATTCACGATGAAGAATTGGAATACTGTGCAATTACCAGATCTATTGTACCATG
Source organism: Lathyrus tuberosus (assembly GCA_022829125.1). Lineage (NCBI taxonomy): Eukaryota > Viridiplantae > Streptophyta > Magnoliopsida > Fabales > Fabaceae > Lathyrus > Lathyrus tuberosus. The sequence continues at coordinate 762,389 of JALAZF010000902.1, forward strand.
ATGATGGTTATTTTCTCATGACGTTCAAATCGTTCAAGGAGAAGGAGAACTCGGTTGAATGGTACCCTGTGATGGCTGGTAACAAAGCTATACCAAGGGCTTGTTTATGCCTTTGGTTAGCCTGTCATAAGAAGCTTGCCACAAAAGCGAGACTCTTGAAATGGGGAATGATAAATGATAAGCAATGCTATTTTTGTAGTGCTAGTGAAGATATAAACCACTTGCTCTTTGATTGTGGGATGATGAGAGAGATTTGGATGAGAATCCTGAAGTGGCTGCAAGTTGATCATGTGCCTAAACAATGGGATGATGAGTTGGCCTGGGCAACTACTTACTGCAAAGGCAAGGGTGCGAAAGTTGGTTTGATGAAGATTGCTTTGGCAGAAGCTGTGTATCATTGTTGGAACTATAGAAACTCAAAGTGCTTTAATAGAGATAGTTATGAAAGGATTGACGATATTATAAATAGCATTATAGACAGAATTATTCAAAGAGGGAGGGGATATAGGAAATATAGAAGTAAAATAACTTTACTTATGATGTAAGTTCTTTGGTGGGTTGGATCTCGGATCACCTTTGTATTATCGGTTTTTGAATTAATTCATTTTATTGGTTCAAAAAAAAATAATATTATTATTATAATAATAATAATAATTATTATTATTATTATTATTATTATTATTATAAAAATAAAAATAATAATAATAATAATAATAATCATTATTATTATTATTATTATTATAATTATAATAATAGTAATAATAATTATTATAATAATAATAATAATTATTATTATTATTATTATTATTATTATTATTATTATTATTATTATTATTATTATTATTATATATATAAGAGAGCTCGTGAGGGGAAAAAGGAGAGGAAGGGGACGGGGGAGACTTCCACGAACCCGGGAACCACCGTCAGCTGAACCTCCGCCGGAACAACCGCAGCAGGAACCGGAAGTACCATCAGATTACTCGGAGTTATCGGAACACGAAGATGAAAGAAGTGAAGATAACAATCATACAGTGGAAATTCTAAATGTAGTGAACAAGCCACAACTCGATGAAACCCTAACTCAAGATCCTTCAAAGGAGGCACCAAGAAAGTTATGGGTTGACGTGATAAGCAATAATCGGAAGCCAAACAATGGTATGCATCTTGATTTCATTGCTCCAAAAATTGTTAATGGTGAAGTTGTTGTAGAAATAGAGGAATCTGATATAGAATCTGAAGTGAACTACTGGAAATGTGCTCTTACTATGTATGTCCGAGGAGGAGAATTGAGTATGAATATGGTTAAACAATTCATGATGAAGAATTGGAATACTGTGCAATTACCAGATCTATTGTACCATAATGATGGTTATTTTCCCATGACGTTCAAATCGTTCAAGGAGAAGGAGAACTCGGTTGAATGGTACCCTGTGATGGCTGGTAACAAAGCTATACCAAGGGCTTGTTTATGCCTTTGGTTAGCCTGTCATAAGAAGCTTGCCACAAAAGCGAGACTCTTGAAATAGGGAATGATAAATGATAAGCAATGCTATTTTTGTAGTGCTAGTGAAGATATAAACCACTTGCTCTTTGATTGTGGGATGATGAGAGAGATTTGGATGAGAATCCTGAAGTGGCTGCAAGTTGATCATGTGCCTAAACAATGGGATGATGAGTTGGCCTGGGCAACTACTTACTGTAAAGGCAAGGGTGCGAAAGCTGGTTTGATGAAGATTGCTTTGGCAGAAGCTGTGTATCATTGTTGGAACTATAGAAACTCAAAGTGCTTTAATAGAGATAGTTATGAAAGGATTGACGATATTATAAATAGCATTATTGACAAAATTATTCAAAGAGGGAGGGGATATAGGAAATATAAAAGTAAAATAACTTTACTTATGATGTAAGTTCTTTGGTGGGTTGGATCTCGGATCACCTTTGTATTATCGGTTTTTGAATTAATTCATTTTATTGGTTAAAAAAAAAATTATTATTATTATAGTAATAATAATAATAATAAAAAAAAAATAATAATAATAATTATTATTATTATTATTATTATTATAAAAATAATAATAATAATAATAATAATAATTATTATTATTATTATAAAAATAATAATAATAATAATAATAATTATTATTATTATTATTATAATAATAATTATTATTATTATTATTATTATTATTATTATAATAATAATAATAATAATAGTAATAATAATAATTATTATTATTATTATTATTATTATTATTATATATATAAGAGAGCTCGTGAGGGGAAAAAGGAGAGGAAGGGGACGGGGGAGACTTCCACGAACCCGGGAACCACCGTCAACTGAACCTCCGCCGGAACAACCGCAGCAGGAATCGGAAGTACCATCAGATTACTCGGAGTTATCGGAACACGAAGATGAAAGAAGTGAAGATAACAATCATACAGTGGAAATTCTAAATGTAGTGAACAAGCCACAACTCGATGAAACCCTAACTCAAGATCCTTCAAAGGAGGCACCAAGAAAGTTATGGGTTGACGTGATAAGCAATAATCGGAAGCCAAACAATGGTATGCATCTTGATTTCATTGCTCCAAAAATTGTTAATGGTGAAGTTGTTGTAGAAATAGAGGAATCTGATATAGAATCTGAAGTGAACTACTGGAAATGTGCTCTTACTATGTATGTCCGAGGAGGAGAATTGAGTATGAATATGGTTAAACAATTCATGATGAAGAATTGGAATACTGTGCAATTACCAGATCTATTGTACCATGATGATGGTTATTTTCTCATGACGTTCAAATCGTTCAAGGAGAAGGAGAACTCGGTTGAATGGTACCCTGTGATGGCTGGTAACAAAGCTATACCAAGGGCTTGTTTATGCCTTTGGTTAGCCTGTCATAAGAAGCTTGCCACAAAAGCGAGACTCTTGAAATGGGGAATGATAAATGATAAGCAATGCTATTTTTGTAGTGCTAGTGAAGATATAAACCACTTGCTCTTTGATTGTGGGATGATGAGAGAGATTTGGATGAGAATCCTGAAGTGGCTGCAAGTTGATCATGTGCCTAAACAATGGGATGATGAGTTGGCCTGGGCAACTACTTACTGCAAAGGCAAGGGTGCGAAAGTTGGTTTGATGAAGATTGCTTTGGCAGAAGCTGTGTATCATTGTTGGAACTATAGAAACTCAAAGTGCTTTAATAGAGATAGTTATGAAAGGATTGACGATATTATAAATAGCATTATAGACAAAATTATTCAAAGAGGGAGGGGATATAGAAAATATAGAAGTAAAATAACTTTACTTATGATGTAAGTTCTTTGGTGGGTTGGATCTCGGATCACCTTTGTATTATCGGTTTTTGAATTAATTCATTTTATTGGTTCAAAAAAAAATATTATTATTATTATAATAATAATAATAAAAATTATTATTATTATTATTATTATTATTATTATAAAAATAATAATAATAATAATAATAATAATAATAATCATTATTATTATTATTATTATTATAAAAATAAAAATAATAATAATAATAATAATTATTATTATTATTATTATAATTATAATAATAGTAATAATAATAATTATAATAATAATAATAATAATTATTATTATTATTATTATTATTATTATTATTATTATTATTATTATTATTATATATATAAGAGAGCTCGTGAGGGGAAAAAGGAGAGGAAGGGGACGGGGGAAACTTCCACGAACCCGGGAACCACCGTCAGCTGAACCTCCGCCGGAACAACCGCAGCAGGAACCGGAAGTACCATCAGATTACTCGGAGTTATCGGAACACGAAGATGAAAGAAGTTAAGATAACAATCATACAGTGGAAATTCTAAATGTAGTGAACAAGCCACAACTCGATGAAACCCTAACTCAAGATCCTTCAAAGGAGGCACCAAGAAAGTTATGGGTTGACGTGATAAGCAATAATCGGAAGCCAAACAATGGTATGCATCTTGATTTCATTGCTCCAAAAATTGTTAATGGTGAAGTTGTTGTAGAAATAGAGGAATCTGATATAGAATCTGAAGTGAACTACTGGAAATGTGCTCTTACTATGTATGTCCGAGGAGGAGAATTGAGTATGAATATGGTTAAACAATTCATGATGAAGAATTGGAATACTGTGCAATTACCAGATCTATTGTACCATGATGATGGTTATTTTCCCATGACGTTCAAATCGTTCAAGGAGAAGGAGAACTCGGTTGAATGGTACCCTGTGATGGCTGGTAACAAAGCTATACCAAGGGCTTGTTTATGCCTTTGGTTAGTCTGTCATAAGAAGCTTGCCACAAAAGCGAGACTCTTGAAATAGGGAATGATAAATGATAAGCAATGCTATTTTTGTAGTGCTAGTGAAGATATAAACCACTTGCTCTTTGATTTTGGGATTATGAGAGAGATTTGGATGAGAATCCTGAAGTGGCTGCAAGTTGATCATGTGCCTAAACAATGGGATGATGAGTTGGCCTGGGCAACTACTTACTGCAAAGGCAAGGGTGCGAAAGTTGGTTTGATGAAGATTGCTTTGGCAGAAGCTGTGTATCATTGTTGGAACTATAGAAACTCAAAGTGCTTTAATAGAGATAGTTATGAAAGGATTGACGATATTATAAATAGCATTATAGACAAAATTATTCAAAGAGGGAGGGGATATAGGAAATATAGAAGTAAAATAACTTTACTTATGATGTAAGTTCTTTGGTGGATTGGATCTCCGATCACCTTTGTATTATCGGTTTTTGAATTAATTCATTTTATTGGTTCAAAAAAAAATAATATTATTATTATAATAATAATAATAAAAATTATTATTATTATTATTATTATTATTATTATTATTATTATTATTATAAAAATAAAAATAATAATAATAATAATAATAATCATTATTATTATTATTATTATTATAATTATAATAATAGTAATAATAATTATTATAATAATAATAATAATAATAATTATTATTATTATTATTATTATTATTATTATTATTATTATTATTATTATTATTATATATATAAGAGAGCTCGTGAGGGGAAAAAGGAGAGGAAGGGGACGGGGGAGACTTCCACGAACCCGGGAACCACCGTCAGCTGAACCTCCGCCGGAACAACCGCAGCAGGAACCGGAAGTACCATCAGATTACTCGGAGTTATCGGAACACGAAGATGAAAGAAGTGAAGATAACAATCATACAGTGGAAATTCTAAATGTAGTGAACAAGCCACAACTCGATGAAACCCTAACTCAAGATCCTTCAAAGGAGGCACCAAGAAAGTTATGGGTTGACGTGATAAGCAATAATCGGAAGCCAAACAATGGTATGCATCTTGATTTCATTGCTCCAAAAATTGTTAATGGTGAAGTTGTTGTAGAAATAGAGGAATCTGATATAGAATCTGAAGTGAACTACTGGAAATATGCTCTTACTATGTATGTCCGAGGAGGAGAATTGAGTATGAATATGGTTAAACAATTCATGATGAAGAATTGGAATACTGTGCAATTACCAGATCTATTGTACCATGATGATGGTTATTTTCCCATGACGTTCAAATCGTTCAAGGAGAAGGAGAACTCGGTTGAATGGTACCCTGTGATGGCTGGTAACAAAGCTATACCAAGGGCTTGTTTATGCCTTTGGTTAGCCTGTCATAAGAAGCTTGCCACAAAAGCGAGACTCTTGAAATAGGGAATGATAAATGATAAGCAATGCTATTTTTGTAGTGCTAGTGAAGATATAAACCACTTGCTCTTTGATTGTGGGATGATGAGAGAGATTTGGATGAGAATCCTGAAGTGGCTGCAAGTTGATCATGTGCCTAAACAATGGGATGATGAGTTGGCCTGGGCAACTACTTACTGTAAAGGCAAGGGTGCGAAAGCTGGTTTGACGAAGATTGCTTTGGCAGAAGCTGTGTATCATTGTTGGAACTATAGAAACTCAAAGTGCTTTAATAGAGATAGTTATGAAAGGATTGACGATATTATAAATAGCATTATTGACAAAATTATTCAAAGAGGGAGGGGATATAGGAAATATAAAAGTAAAATAACTTTACTTATGATGTAAGTTCTTTGGTGGGTTGGATCTCGGATCACCTTTGTATTATCGGTTTTTGAATTAATTCATTTTATTGGTTAAAAAAAAAAATTATTATTATTATAGTAATAATAATAATAATAAAAAAAAATAATAATAATAATAATAATTATTATTATTATTATTATAAAAATAATAATAATAATAATAATAATAATTATTATTATTATTATTATAAAAATAATAATAATAATAATAATTATTATTATTATTATTATTATAATAATAATAATTATTATTATTATTATTATTATAATAATAATAATAATAATAATAATAGTAATAATAATAATAATTATTATTATTATTATTATTATTATATATATAAGAGAGCTCGTGAGGGGAAAAAGGAGAGGAAGGGGACGGGGGAGACTTCCACGAACCCGGGAACCACCGTCAGCTGAACCTCCGCCGGAACAACCGCAGCAGGAATCGGAAGTACCATCAGATTACTCGGAGTTATCGGAACACGAAGATGAAAGAAGTGAAGATAACAATCATACAGTGGAAATTCTAAATGTAGTGAACAAGCCACAACTCGATGAAACCCTAACTCAAGATCCTTCAAAGGAGGCACCAAGAAAGTTATGGGTTGACGTGATAAGCAATAATCGGAAGCCAAACAATGGTATGCATATTGATTTCATTGCTCCAAAAATTGTTAATGGTGAAGTTGTTGTAGAAATAGAGGAATCTGATATAGAATCTGAAGTGAACTACTGGAAATGTGCTCTTACTATGTATGTCCGAGGAGGAGAATTGAGTATGAATATGGTTAAACAATTCATGATGAAGAATTGGAATACTGTGCAATTACCAGATCTATTGTACCATGATGATGGTTATTTTCTCATGACGTTCAAATCGTTCAAGGAGAAGGAGAACTCGGTTGAATGGTACCCTGTGATGGCTGGTAACAAAGCTATACCAAGGGCTTGTTTATGCCTTTGGTTAGCCTGTCATAAGAAGCTTGCCACAAAAGCGAGACTCTTGAAATGGGGAATGATAAATGATAAGCAATGCTATTTTTGTAGTGCTAGTGAAGATATAAACCACTTGCTCTTTGATTGTGGGATGATGAGAGAGATTTGGATGAGAATCCTGAAGTGGCTGCAAGTTGATCATGTGCCTAAACAATGGGATGATGAGTTGGCCTGGGCAACTACTTACTGCAAAGGCAAGGGTGCGAAAGTTGGTTTGATGAAGATTGCTTTGGCAGAAGCTGTGTATCATTGTTGGAACTATAGAAACTCAAAGTGCTTTAATAGAGATAGTTATGAAAGGATTGACGATATTATAAATAGCATTATAGACAAAATTATTCAAAGAGGGAGGGGATATAGAAAATATAGAAGTAAAATAACTTTACTTATGATGTAAGTTCTTTGGTGGGTTGGATCTCGGATCACCTTTGTATTATCGGTTTTTGAATTAATTCATTTTATTGGTTCAAAAAAAAATATTATTATTATTATAATAATAATAATAAAAATTATTATTATTATTATTATTATTATTATTATAAAAATAATAATAATAATAATAATAATAATAATCATTATTATTATTATTATTATTATAAAAATAAAAATAATAATAATAATAATTATTATTATTATTATTATTATAATTATAATAATAGTAATAATAATTATTATAATAATAATAATAATAATAATAATAATAATTATTATTATTATTATTATTATTATTATTATTATTATTATATATATAAGAGAGCTCGTGAGGGGAAAAAGGAGAGGAAGGGGACGGGGGAGACTTCCACGAACCCGGGAACCACCGTCAGCTGAACCTCCGCCGGAACAACCGCAGCAGGAACCGGAAGTACCATCAGATTACTCGGAGTTATCGGAACACGAAGATGAAAGAAGTGAAGATAACAATCATACAGTGGAAATTCTAAATGTAGTGAACAAGCCACAAATCGATGAAACCCTAACTCAAGATCCTTCAAAGGAGGCACCAAGAAAGTTATGGGTTGACGTGATAAGCAATAATCGGAAGCCAAACAATGGTATGCATCTTGATTTCATTGCTCCAAAAATTGTTAATGGTGAAGTTGTTGTAGAAATAGAGGAATCTGATATAGAATCTGAAGTGAACTACTGGAAATGTGCTCTTACTATGTATGTCCGAGGAGGAGAATTGAGTATGAATATGGTTAAACAATTCATGATGAAGAATTGGAATACTGTGCAATTACCAGATCTATTGTACCATGATGATGGTTATTTTCTCATGACGTTCAAATCGTTCAAGGAGAAGGAGAACTCGGTTGAATGGTACCCTGTGATGGCTGGTAACAAAGCTATACCAAGGGCTTGTTTATGCCTTTGGTTAGCCTGTCATAAGAAGCTTGCCACAAAAGCGAGACTCTTGAAATGGGGAATGATAAATGATAAGCAATGCTATTTTTGTAGTGCTAGTGAAGATATAAACCACTTGCTCTTTGATTGTGGGATGATGAGAGAGATTTGGATGAGAATCCTGAAGTGGCTGCAAGTTGATCATGTGCCTAAACAATGGGATGATGAGTTGGCCTGGGCAACTACTTACTGCAAAGGCAAGGGTGCGAAAGTTGGTTTGATGAAGATTGCTTTGGCAGAAGCTGTGTATCATTGTTGGAACTATAGAAACTCAAAGTGCTTTAATAGAGATAGTTATGAAAGGATTGACGATATTATAAATAGCATTATAGACAAAATTATTCAAAGAGGGAGGGGATATAGAAAATATAGAAGTAAAATAACTTTACTTATGATGTAAGTTCTTTGGTGGGTTGGATCTCGGATCACCTTTGTATTATCGGTTTTTGAATTAATTCATTTTATTGGTTCAAAAAAAAATATTATTATTATTATAATAATAATAATAAAAATTATTATTATTATTATTATTATTATTATTATAAAAATAATAATAATAATAATAATAATAATAATCATTATTATTATTATTATTATTATAAAAATAAAAATAATAATAATAATAATTATTATTATTATTATTATTATAATTATAATAATAGTAATAATAATTATTATAATAATAATAATAATAATAATAATAATTATTATTATTATTATTATTATTATTATTATTATTATTATTATTATATATATAAGAGAGCTCGTGAGGGGAAAAAGGAGAGGAAGGGGACGGGGGAGACTTCCACGAACCCGGGAACCACCGTCAGCTGAACCTCCGCCGGAACAACCGCAGCAGGAACCGGAAGTACCATCAGATTACTCGGAGTTATCGGAACACGAAGATGAAAGAAGTGAAGATAACAATCATACAGTGGAAATTCTAAATGTAGTGAACAAGCCACAAATCGATGAAACCCTAACTCAAGATCCTTCAAAGGAGGCACCAAGAAAGTTATGGGTTGACGTGATAAGCAATAATCGGAAGCCAAACAATGGTATGCATCTTGATTTCATTGCTCCAAAAATTGTTAATGGTGAAGTTGTTGTAGAAATAGAGGAATCTGATATAGAATCTGAAGTGAACTACTGGAAATGTGCTCTTACTATGTATGTCCGAGGAGGAGAATTGAGTATGAATATGGTTAAACAATTCATGATGAAGAATTGGAATACTGTGCAATTACCAGATCTATTGTACCATGATGATGGTTATTTTCTCATGACGTTCAAATCGTTCAAGGAGAAGGAGAACTCGGTTGAATGGTACCCTGTGATGGCTGGTAACAAAGCTATACCAAGGGCTTGTTTATGCCTTTGGTTAGCCTGTCATAAGAAGCTTGCCACAAAAGCGAGACTCTTGAAATGGGGAATGATAAATGATAAGCAATGCTATTTTTGTAGTGCTAGTGAAGATATAAACCACTTGCTCTTTGATTGTGGGATGATGAGAGAGATTTGGATGAGAATCCTGAAGTGGCTGCAAGTTGATCATGTGCCTAAACAATGGGATGATGAGTTGGCCTGG
>JALAZF010000902.1:777500-825000 GCA_022829125.1 Lathyrus tuberosus
GATATAGAATCTGAAGTGAACTACTGGAAATGTGCTCTTATTATGTATGTCCTAGGAGGAGAATTGAGTATGAATATGGTTAAACAATTCATGATGAAGAATTGGAATACTGTGGAATTACCAGATCTATTGTACCATGATGATGGTTATTTTCACATGAGGTTCAAATCGTTCAAGGAGAAGGAGAACTCGGTTGAATGGTACCCTGTGATGGTTGGTAACAAAGCTATACCAAGGGCTTGTTAGTGCCTTTGGTTAGCCTATCATAAGAAGCTTGCCACAAAAGCGAGACTCTTGAAATGGGGAATGATAAATGATAAGCAATGCTATTTTTGTAGTGCTAGTGAAGATATAAACCACTTGCTCTTTGATTGTGGGATGATGAGAGAGATTTGGATGAGAATCCTGAAGTGGCTGCAAGTTGATCATGTGCCTAAACAATGGGATGATGAGTTGGCCTGGGCAACTACTTACTGTAAAGGCAAGGGTGCGAAAGCTGGTTTGATGAAGATTGCTTTGGCAGAAGCTGTGTATCATTGTTGGAACTATAGAAACTCAAAGTGCTTTAATAGAGATAGTTATGAAAGGATTGACGATATTATAAATAGCATTATTGACAAAATTATTCAAAGAGTGAGGGGATATAGGAAATATAAAAGTAAAATAACTTTACTTATGATGTAAGTTCTTTGGTGGGTTGGATCTCGGATCACCTTTGTATTATCGGTTTTTGAATTAATTCATTTTATTGGTTAAAAAAAAAATTATTATTATTATAATAATAATAATAATAATAATAATAAAAATAATAATAATAATAATAATAATTATTATTATTATTATTAATATAAAAAAAATAATAATAATAATAATAATAATAATTATTATTATTATTATAAAAATAATAATAATAATAATAATAATAATTATTATTATTATTATTATAATAATAATAATAATAATTATTATTATAATAATAATAATAATAATAATAATAGTAATAATAATAATAATAATTATTATTATTATTATATATATAAGAGAGCTCGTGAGGGAAAAAAGGAGAGGAAGGGGACGGGGGAGACTTCCACGAACCCGGGAACCACCGTCAGCTGAACCTCCGCCGGAACAACCGCAGCAGGAACCGGAAGTACCATCAGATTACTCGGAGTTATCGGAACACGAAGATGAAATAAGTGAAGATAACAATCATACAGTGGAAATTCTAAATGTAGTGAACAAGCCACAACTCGATGAAACCCTAACTCAAGATCCTTCAAAGGAGGCACCAAGAAAGTTATGGGTTGACGTGATAAGCAATAATAGGAAGCCAAACAATGGTATGCATCTTGATTTCATTGCTCCAAAAATTGTTAATGGTGAAGTTGTTGTAGAAATAGAGGAATCTGATATAGAATCTGAAGTGAACTACTGGAAATGTGCTCTTACTATGTATGTCCGAGGAGGAGAATTGAGTATGAATATGGTTAAACAATTCATGATGAAGAATTGGAATACTGTGCAATTACCAGATCTATTGTACCATGATGATGGTTATTTTCGCATGACGTTCAAATCGTTCAAGGAGAAGGAGAACTCGGTTGAATGGTACCTTGTGATGGCTGGTAACAAAGCTATACCAAGGGCTTGTTTATGCCTTTGGTTAGCCTGTCATAAGAAGCTTGCCACAAAAGCGAGACTCTTGAAATAGGGAATGATAAATGATAAGCAATGCTATTTTTGTAGTGCTAGTGAAGATATAAACCACTTGCACTTTGATTTTGGGATTATGAGAGAGATTTGGATGAGAATCCTGAAGGGGCTGCAAGTTGATCATGTGCCTAAACAATGGGATGATGAGTTGGCCTGGGCAACTACTTACTGCAAAGGCAAGGGTGCGAAAGTTGGTTTGATGAAGATTGCTTTGGCAGAAGTTGTGTATCACTGTTGGAACTATAGAAACTCAAAGTGCTTTAATAGAGATAGTTATGAAAGGATTGACGATATTATAAATAGCATTATAGACAAAATTATTCAAAGAGGGAGGGGATATAGGAAATATAGAAGTAAAATAACTTTACTTATGATGTAAGTTCTTTGGTGGATTGGATCTCCGATCACCTTTGTATTATCGGTTTTTGAATTAATTCATTTTATTGGTTCAAAAAAAAAAATATTATTATTATAATAATAATAATAATAATAATTATTATTATTATTATTATTATTATTATAAAAATAATAATAATAATAATAATAATAATAATAATAATAATAATAAGTATTATTATTATTATTATTATTATTATAATAATAATAATAATAATTATTATTATTATTATTATTATTATTATTATTATTATTATATATATAAGAGTGCTCATGAGGGGAAAAAGGAGAGGAAGAGGACGGGGGAGACCTCCACGAGCCCGGGAACCACCGTCAGCTGAACCTCCGCCGGAACAACCGCAGCAGGAACCGGAAGTACCATCGGATTACTCGGAGTAATCGGAACCCGAAGATGAAAGAAGTGAAGATAACAATCATACAGTGGAAATTCCAAATGTAGTGAACAAGCCACAACTCGATGAAACCTTAACTCAAGATCCTTCAAAGGAGGCACCAAGAAAGTTATGGGTTGACGCGTTAAGCAATAATCGGAAGCCAAACAATGGTATGCATCTTGATTTCATTGCTCCAAAAATTGTTAATGGTGAAGTTGTTGTAGAAATAGAGGAATCTGATATAGAATCTGAAGTGAACTACTGGAAATGTGCTCTTATTATGTATGTCCTAGGAGGAGAATTGAGTATGAATATGGTTAAACAATTCATGATGAAGAATTGGAATACTGTGCAATTACCAGATCTATTGTACCATGATGATGGTTATTTTCACATGAGGTTCAAATCGTTCAAGGAGAAGGAGAACTCGGTTGAATGGTACCCTGTGATGGTTGGTAACAAAGCTATACCAAGGGCTTGTTAGTGCCTTTGGTTAGCCTATCATAAGAAGCTTGCCACAAAAGCGAGACTCTTGAAATGGGGAATGATAAATGATAAGCAATGCTATTTTTGTTGTGCTAGTGAAGATATAAACCACTTGCTCTTTGATTGTGGGATGATGAGAGAGATTTGGATGAGAATCCTGAAGTGGCTGCAAGTTGATCATGTGCCTAAACAATGGGATGATGAGTTGGCCTGGGCAACTACTTACTGTAAAGGCAAGGGTGCGAAAGCTGGTTTGATGAAGATTGCTTTGGCAGAAGCTGTGTATCATTGTTGGAACTATAGAAACTCAAAGTGCTTTAATAGAGATAGTTATGAAAGGATTGACGATATTATAAATAGCATTATTGACAAAATTATTCAAAGAGTGAGGGGATATAGGAAATATAAAAGTAAAATAACTTTACTTATGATGTAAGTTCTTTGGTGGGTTGGATCTCGGATCACCTTTGTATTATCGGTTTTTGAATTAATTCATTTTATTGGTTAAAAAAAAAATTATTATTATTATTATAATAATAATAATAATAATAAAAATAATAATAATAATAATAATTATTATTATTATTATTATTATTATAAAAATAATAATAATAATAATAATAATAATTATTATTATTATTATTATAAAAATAATAATAATAATAATAATAATTATTATTATTATTATTATTATAATAATAATAATAATAATAATTATTATTATTATAATAATAATAATAATAATAGTAATAATAATAATAATAATAATTATTATTATTATATATATAAGAGAGCTCGTGAGGGAAAAAAGGAGAGGAAGGGGACGGGGGAGACTTCCACGAACCCGGGAACCACCGTCAGCTGAACCTCCGCCGGAACAACCGCAGCAGGAACCGGAAGTACCATCAGATTACTCGGAGTTATCGGAACACGAAGATGAAATAAGTGAAGATAACAATCATACAGTGGAAATTCTAAATGTAGTGAACAAGCCACAACTCGATGAAACCCTAACTCAAGATCCTTCAAAGGAGGCACCAAGAAAGTTATGGGTTGACGTGATAAGCAATAATAGGAAGCCAAACAATGGTATGCATCTTGATTTCATTGCTCCAAAAATTGTTAATGGTGAAGTTGTTGTAGAAATAGAGGAATCTGATATAGAATCTGAAGTGAACTACTGGAAATGTGCTCTTACTATGTATGTCCGAGGAGGAGAATTGAGTATGAATATGGTTAAACAATTCATGATGAAGAATTGGAATACTGTGCAATTACCAGATCTATTGTACCATGATGATGGTTATTTTCTCATGACGTTCAAATCGTTCAAGGAGAAGGAGAACTCGGTTGAATGGTACCCTGTGATGGCTGGTAACAAAGCTATACCAAGGGCTTGTTTATGCCTTTGGTTAGCCTGTCATAAGAAGCTTGCCACAAAAGCGAGACTCTTGAAATAGGGAATGATAAATGATAAGCAATGCTATTTTTGTAGTGCTAGTGAAGATATAAACCACTTGCTCTTTGATTTTGGGATTATGAGAGAGATTTGGATGAGAATCCTGAAGTGGCTGCAAGTTGATCATGTGCCTAAACAATGGGATGATGAGTTGGCCTGGGCAACTACTTACTGCAAAGGCAAGGGTGCGAAAGTTGGTTTGATGAAGATTGCTTTGGCAGAAGTTGTGTATCATTGTTGGAACTATAGAAACTCAAAGTGCTTTAATAGAGATAGTTATGAAAGGATTGACGATATTATAAATAGCATTATAGACAAAATTATTCAAAGAGGGAGGGGATATAGGAAATATAGAAGTAAAATAACTTTACTTATGATGTAAGTTCTTTGGTGGGTTGGATCTCCGATCACCTTTGTCTTATCGGTTTTTGAATTAATTCATTTTATTGGTTCAAAAAAAAAATATTATTATTATAAAAATAATAATAATAATAATAATAATAATAATAATAATAATAATAATAATTATAATAATAATAATAAGTATTATTATTATTATTATTATTATTATAATAATAATAATAATTATTATTATTATTATTATTATTATTATTATATATATAAGAGTGCTCATGAGGGGAAAAAGAAGAGGAAGGGGACGGGGGAGACCTCCACGAGCCCGGGAACCACCGTCAGCTGAACCTCCGCCGGAACAAACGCAGCAGGAACCGGAAGTACCATCGGATTACTCGGAGTAATCGGAACCCGAAGATGAAAGAAGTGAAGATAACAATCATACAGTGGAAATTCCAAATGTAGTGAACAAGCCACAACTCGATGAAACCTTAACTCAAGATCCTTCAAAGGAGGCACTAAGAAAGTTATGGGTTGACGCGTTAAGCAATAATCGGAAGCCAAACAATGGTATGCATCTTGATTTCATTGCTCCAAAAATTGTTAATGGTGAAGTTGTTGTAGAAATAGAGGAATCTGATATAGAATCTGAAGTGAACTACTGGAAATGTGCTCTTATTATGTATGTCCTAGGAGGAGAATTGAGTATGAATATGGTTAAACAATTCATGATGAAGAATTGGAATACTGTGCAATTACCAGATCTATTGTACCATGATGATGGTTATTTTCACATGAGGTTCAAATCGTTCAAGGAGAAGGAGAACTCGGTAGAATGGTACCCTGTGATGGTTGGTAACAAAGCTATACCAAGGGCTTGTTAATGCCTTTGGTTAGCCTGTCATAAGAAGCTTGCCACAAAAGCGAGACTCTTGAAATGGGGAATGATAAATGATAAGCAATGCTATTTTTGTAGTGCTAGTGAAGATATAAACCACTTGCTCTTTGATTGTGGGATGATGAGAGAGATTTGGATGAGAATCCTGAAGTGGCTGCAAGTTGATCATGTGCCTAAACAATGGGATGATGAGTTGGCCTGGGCAACTACTTACTGTAAAGGCAAGGGTGCGAAAGCTGGTTTGATGAAGATTGCTTTGGCAGAAGCTGTGTATCATTGTTGGAACTATAGAAACTCAAAGTGCTTTAATAGAGATAGTTATGAAAGGATTGACGATATTATAAATAGCATTATTGACAAAATTATTCAAAGAGGGAGGGGATATAGGAAATATAAAAGTAAAATAACTTTACTTATGATGTAAGTTCTTTGGTGGGTTGGATCTCGGATCACCTTTGTATTATCGGTTTTTGAATTAATTCATTTTATTGGTTAAAAAAAAAAATATTATTATTATAATAATAATAATAATAATAAAAATAATAATAATAATAATAATAATTATTATTATTATTATTATTATAAAAATAATAATAATAATAATAATAATAATTATTATTATTATTATTATAAAAATAATAATAATAATAATAATAATAATAATAATTATTATTATTATAATTATAATAATAATAATTATTATTATTATTATAATAATAATAATAATAATAATAATAATAGTAATAATAATAATAATAATAATTATTATTATTATTATATATATAAGAGAGCTCGTGAGGGGAAAAAGGAGAGGAAGGGGACGGGGGAGACTTCCAAGAACCCGGGAACCACCGTCAGCTGAACCTCCGCCGGAACAACCGCAGCAGGAACCGGAAGTACCATCAGATTACTCGGAGTTATCGGAACACGAAGATGAAAGAAGTGAAGATAACAATCATACAGTGGAAATTCTAAATGTAGTGAACAAGCCACAACTCGATGAAACCCTAACTCAAGATCCTTCAAAGGAGGCACCAAGAAAGTTATGGGTTGACGTGATAAGCAATAATCGGAAGCCAAACAATGGTATGCATCTTGATTTCATTGCTCCAAAAATTGTTAATGGTGAAGTTGTTGTAGAAATAGAGGAATCTGATATAGAATCTGAAGTGAACTACTGGAAATGTGCTCTTACTATGTATGTCCGAGGAGGAGAATTGAGTATGAATATGGTTAAACAATTCATGATGAAGAATTGGAATACTGTGCAATTACCAGATCTATTGTACCATGATGATGGTTATTTTCTCATGACGTTCAAATCGTTCAAGGAGAAGGAGAACTCGGTTGAATGGTACCCTGTGATGGCTGGTAACAAAGCTATACCAAGGGCTTGTTTATGCCTTTGGTTAGCCTGTCATAAGAAGCTTGCCACAAAAGCGAGACTCTTGAAATAGGGAATGATAAATGATAAGCAATGCTATTTTTGTAGTGCTAGTGAAGATATAAACCACTTGCTCTTTGATTGTGGGATGATGAGAGAGATTTGGATGAGAATCCTGAAGTGGCTGCAAGTTGATCATGTGCCTAAACAATGGGATGATGAGTTGGCCTGGGCAACTACTTACTGTAAAGGCAAGGGTGCGAAAGCTGGTTTGATGAAGATTGCTTTGGCAGAAGCTGTGTATCATTGTTGGAACTATAGAAACTCAAAGTGCTTTAATAGAGATAGTTATGAAAGGATTGACGATATTATAAATAGCATTATTGACAAAATTATTCAAAGAGGGAGGGGATATAGGAAATATAAAAGTAAAATAACTTTACTTATGATGTAAGTTCTTTGGTGGGTTGGATCTCGGATCACCTTTGTATTATCGGTTTTTGAATTAATTCATTTTATTGGTTAAAAAAAATTATTATTATTATTATAATAATAATAATAATAATAAAAATAATAATAATAATAATAATCATTATTATTATTATTATTATAAAAATAATAATAATAATAATAATAATTATTATTATTATTATTATAAAAATAATAATAATAATAATAATAATTATTATTATTATTATTATTATTATTATAATTATAATAATAATAATAATAATAATTATTATTATTATTATAATAATAATAATAATAGTAATAATAATAATAATTATTATTATTATTATTATTATTATATATATATATAAGAGAGCTCGTGAGGGGAAAAAGGAGAGGAAGGAGACGGGGGAGACTTCCACGAACCCGGGAACCACCGTCAGCTGAACCTCCGCCGGAACAACCGCAGCAGGAACCGGAAGTACCATCAGATTACTCGGAGTTATCGGAACACGAAGATGAAAGAAGTGAAGATAACAATCATACAGTGGAAATTCTAAATGTAGTGAACAAGCCACAACTCGATGAAACCCTAACTCAAGATCCTTCAAAGGAGGCACAAAGAAAGTTATGGGTTGACGTGATAAGCAATAATCGGAAGCCAAACAATGGTATACATCTTGATTTCATTGCTCCAAAAATTGTTAATGGTGAAGTTGTTGTAGAAATAGAGGAATCTGATATAGAATCTGAAGTGAACTACTGGAAATGTGCTCTTATTATGTATGTCCTAGGAGGAGAATTGAGTATGAATATGGTTAAACAATTCATGATGAAGAATTGGAATACTGTGCAATTACCAGATCTATTGTACCATGATGATGGTTATTTTCACATGAGGTTTAAATCGTTAAAGGAGAAGGAGAACTCGGTAGAATGGTACCCTGTGATGGTTGGTAACAAAGCTGTACCAAGGGCTTGTTAATGCCTTTGGTTAGCCTGTCATAAGAAGCTTGCCACAAAAGCGAGACTCTTGAAATGGGGAATGATAAATGATAAGCAATGTTGTTTTTGTAGTGCTAGTGAAGATATAAACCACTTGCTCTTTGATTGTGGGATGATGAGAGAGATTTGGATGAGAATCTTGAAGTGGCTGCAAGTTGATCATGTGCCTAAACAATGGGATGATGAGTTGGCCTGGGCAACTACTTACTGCAAAGGCAAGGGTGCGAAAGTTGGTTTGATGAAGATTGCTTTGGCAGAAGCTGTGTATCATTGTTGGAACTATAGAAACTCAAAGGGCTTTAATAGAGATAGTTATGAAAGGATTGACGATATTATAAATAGCATTATAGACAAAATTATTCAAAGAGGGAGGAGATATAGGAAATATAGAAGTAAAATAACTTTACTTATGATGTAAGTTCTTTGGTGGGTTGGATCTCCGATCACCTTTGTATTATCGGTTTTTGAATTAATTCATTTTATTGGTTCAAAAAAAAAATATTATTATTATTATAATAATAATATTAATAATAATAATAATTATTATTATTATTATTATAAAAATAATAATAATAATAATAATAATAATAATTATTATTATTATTATAATAATTATAATAATAATTATTATTATAATTATAATTATTATAATAATAATAATTATTATTATTATTATTATTATTATTATTATTATATATATAAGAGTGCTCATGAGGGGTAAAAGGAGAGGAAGGGGATGGGGGAGACCTCCACGAACCCGGGAACCACCGTCAGCTGAACCTCCGTCGGAACAACCGCAGCAGGAACCGGAAGTACCATCGGATTACTCGGAGTAATCGGAACCCGAAGATGAAAGAAGTGAAGATAGCAATCATACAGTGGAAATTCCAAATGTAGTGCACAAGCCACAACTCGATGAAACCTTAACTCAAGATCCTTCAAAGGAGGCACCAAGAAAGGTATGGGTTGACGTGTTAAGCAATAATCAGAAGCCAAACAATGGTATGCATCTTGATTTCATTGCTCCAAAAATTGTTAATGGTGAAGTTGTTGTAGAAATAGAGGAATCTGATATAGAATCTGAGGTGAACTACTGGAAATGTGCTCTTATTATGTATGTCCTAGGAGGAGAATTGAGTATGAATATGGTTAAATAATTCATGATGAAGAATTGGAATACTGTGCAATTACCAGATCTATTGTACCATGATGATGGTTATTTTCTCATGACGTTCAAATCGTTCAAGGAGAAGGAGAACTCGGTTGAATGGTACCCTGTGATGGCTGGTAACAAAGCTATACCAAGGGCTTGTTTATGCCTTTGGTTAGCCTGTCATAAGAAGCTTGCCACAAAAGCGAGACTCTTGAAATGGGGAATGATAAATGATAAGCAATGTTGTTTTTGTAGTGCTAGTGAAGATATAAACCACTTGCTCTTTGATTGTGGGATGATGAGAGAGATTTGGATGAGAATCTTGAAGTGGCTGCAAGTTGATCATGTGCCTAAACAATGGGATGATGAGTTGGCCTGGGCAACTACTTACTGTAAAGGCAAGGGTGCGAAAGCTGGTTTGATGAAGATTGCTTTGGCAGAAGCTGTGTATCATTGTTGGAACTATAGAAACTCAAAGTGCTTTAATAGAGATAGTTATGAAAGGATTGACGATATTATAAATAGCATTATTGACAAAATTATTCAAAGAGGGAGGGGATATAGGAAATATAAAAGTAAAATAACTTTACTTATGATGTAAGTTCTTTGGTGGGTTGGATCTCGGATCACCTTTGTATTATCGGTTTTTGAATTAATTCATTTTATTGGTTAAAAAAAAAAATATTATTATAATAATAATAATAATAATAATAATAATAAAAATAATAATAATAATAATAATAATCATTATTATTATTATTATTATAAAAAAATAATAATAATAATAATAATAATTATTATTATTATTATAAAAATAATAATAATAATAATAATAATAATTATTATTATTATTATTATTATTATAATTATAATAATAATAATAATAATAATTATTATTATTATTATAATAATAATAATAATAGTAATAATAATAATAATAATTATTATTATTATTATTATTATATATATATATAAGAGAGCTCGTGAGGGGAAAAAGGAGAGGAAGGGGACGGGGGAGACTTCCACGAACCCGGGAACCACCGTCAGCTGAACCTCCGCCG
This sequence comes from Lathyrus tuberosus, assembly GCA_022829125.1. Classification (NCBI taxonomy): domain Eukaryota; kingdom Viridiplantae; phylum Streptophyta; class Magnoliopsida; order Fabales; family Fabaceae; genus Lathyrus; species Lathyrus tuberosus. Next base: position 788,255 of record JALAZF010000902.1, read on the forward strand.
GAACAACCGCAGCAGGAACCGGAAGTACCATCAGATTACTCGGAGTTATCGGAACACGAAGATGAAAGAAGTGAAGATAACAATCATACAGTGGAAATTCTAAATGTAGTGAACAAGCCAAAACTCGATGAAACCCTAACTCAAGATCCTTCAAAGGAGGCACAAAGAAAGTTATGGGTTGACGTGATAAGCAATAATCGGAAGCCAAACAATGGTATGCATCTTGATTTCATTGCTCCAAAAATTGTTAATGGTGAAGTTGTTGTAGAAATAGAGGAATCTGATATAGAATCTGAAGTGAACTACTGGAAATGTGCTCTTATTATGTATGTCCTAGGAGGAGAATTGAGTATGAATATGGTTAAACAATTCATGATGAAGAATTGGAATACTGTGCAATTACCAGATCTATTGTACCATGATGATGGTTATTTTCACATGAGGTTCAAATCGTTCAAGGAGAAGGAGAACTCGGTAGAATGGTACCCTGTGATGGTTGGTAACAAAGCTGTACCAAGGGCTTGTTAATGCCTTTGGTTAGCCTGTCATAAGAAGCTTGCCACAAAAGCGAGACTCTTGAAATGGGGAATGATAAATGATAAGCAATGTTGTTTTTGTAGTGCTAGTGAAGATATAAACCACTTGCTCTTTGATTGTGGGATGATGAGAGAGATTTGGATGAGAATCTTGAAGTGGCTGCAAGTTGATCATGTGCCTAAACAATGGGATGATGAGTTGGCCTGGGCAACTACTTACTGCAAATGCAAGGGTGCGAAAGTTGGTTTGATGAAGATTGCTTTGGCAGAAGCTGTGTATCATTGTTGGAACTATAGAAACTCAAAGGGCTTTAATAGAGATAGTTATGAAAGGATTGACGATATTATAAATAGCATTATAGACAAAATTATTCAAAGAGGGAGGAGATATAGGAAATATAGAAGTAAAATAACTTTACTTATGATGTAAGTTCTTTGGTGGGTTGGATCTCCGATCACCTTTGTATTATCGGTTTTTGAATTAATTCATTTTATTGGTTCAAAAAAAAAAAATTATTATTATAATAATAATAATAATAATAATTATTATTATTATTATTATTATTATTATTATAAAAATAATAATAATTATTATTATTATTATTATTATTATTATTATTATCATTATTATAATTATAATTATTATAATAATAATAATAATAATAATAATAATAATAATTATTATTATTATTATTATTATTATATATATAAGAGTGCTCATGAGGGGAAAAAGGAGAGGAAGGGGATGGGGGAGACCTCCACGAACCCGGGAACCACCGTCAGCTGAACCTCCGCCGGAACAACCGCAGCAGGAACCCGAAGTACCATCGGATTACTCGGAGTAATCGGAACCCGAAGATGAAAGAAGTGAAGATAGCAATCATACAGTGGAAATTCCAAATGTAGTGAACAAGCCACAACTCGATGAAACCTTAACTCAAGATCCTTCAAAGGAGGCACCAAGAAAGCTATGGGTTGACGTGTTAAGCAATAATCGGAAGCCAAACAATGGTATGCATCTTGATTTCATTGCTCCAAAAATTGTTAATGGTGAAGTTGTTGTAGAAATAGAGGAATCTGATATAGAATCTGAGGTGAACTACTGGAAATGTGCTCTTATTATGTATGTCCTAGGAGGAGAATTGAGTATGAATATGGTTAAATAATTCATGATGAAGAATTGGAATACTGTGCAATTACCAGATCTATTGTACCATGATGATGGTTATTTTCTCATGACGTTCAAATCGTTCAAGGAGAAGGAGAACTCGGTTGAATGGTACCCTGTGATGGCTGGTAACAAAGCTATACCAAGGGCTTGTTTATGCCTTTGGTTAGCCTGTCATAAGAAGCTTGCCACAAAAGCGAGACTCTTGAAATAGGGAATGATAAATGATAAGCAATGCTATTTTTGTAGTGCTAGTGAAGATATAAACCACTTGCTCTTTGATTGTGGGATGATGAGAGAGATTTGGATGAGAATCCTGAAGTGGCTGCAAGTTGATCATGTGCCTAAACAATGGGATGATGAGTTGGCCTGGGCAACTAGTTACTGCAAAGGCAAGGGTGCGAAAGTTGGTTTGATGAAGATTGCTTTGGCAGAAGCTGTGTATCATTGTTGGAACTATAGAAACTCAAAGGGCTTTAATAGAGATAGTTATGAAAGGATTGACGATATTATAAATAGCATTATAGACAAAATTATTCAAAGAGGGAGGAGATATAGGAAATATAGAAGTAAAATAACTTTACTTATGATGTAAGTTCTTTGGTGGGTTGGATCTCCGATCACCTTTGTATTATCGGTTTTTGAATTAATTCATTTTATTGGTTCAAAAAAAAAATATTATTATTATTATAATAATAATATTAATAATAATAATTATTATTATTATTATTATAAAAATAATAATAATAATAATAATAATAATAATAATTATTATTATTATTATTATTATTATATATATAAGAGTGCTCATGAGGGGAAAAAGGAGAGGAAGGGGATGGGGGAGACCTCCACGAACCCGGGAACCACCGTCAGCTGAACCTCCGCCGGAACAACCGCAGCAGGAACCGGAAGTACCATCGGATTACTCGGAGTTATCGGAACACGAAGATGAAAGAAGTGAAGATAGCAATCATACAGTGGAAATTCTAAATGTAGTGAACAAGCCACAACTCGATGAAACCCTAACTCAAGATCCTTCAAAGGAGGCACCAAGAAAGTTATGGGTTGACGTGTTAAGCAATAATCGGAAGCCAAACAATGGTATGCATCTTGATTTCATTGCTCCAAAAATTGTTAATGGTGAAGTTGTTGTAGAAATAGAGGAATCTGATATAGAATCTGAAGTGAACTACTGGAAATGTGCTCTTATTATGTATGTCCTAGGAGGAGAATTGAGTATGAATATGGTTAAACAATTCATGATGAAGAATTGGAATACTGTGCAATTACCAGATCTATTGTACCATGATGATGGTTATTTTCTCATGACGTTCAAATCGTTCAAGGAGAAGGAGAACTCGGTTGAATGGTACCTTGTGATGGCTGGTAACAAAGCTATACCAAGGGCTTGTTTATGCCTTTGGTTAGCCTGTCATAAGAAGCTTGCCACAAAAGCGAGACTCTTGAAATGGGGAATGATAAATGATAAGCAATGTTGTTTTTGTAGTGCTAGTGAAGATATAAACCACTTGCTCTTTGATTGTGGGATGATGAGAGAGATTTGGATGAGAATCTTGAAGTGGCTGCAAGTTGATCATGTGCCTAAACAATGGGATGATGAGTTGGCCTGGGCAACTAGTTACTGCAAAGGCAAGGGTGCGAAAGTTGGTTTGATGAAGATTGCTTTGGCAGAAGCTGTGTATCATTGTTGGAACTATAGAAACTCAAAGGGCTTTAATAGAGTAAGTTATGAAAGAATTGACGATATTATAAATAGCATTATAGACAAAATTATTCAAAGAGGGAGGAGATATAGGAAATATAGAAGTAAAATAACTTTACTTATGATGTAAGTTCTTTGGTGGGTTGGATCTCCGATCACCTTTGTATTATCGGTTTTTGAATTAATTCATTTTATTGGTTAAAAAAAAAAATATTATTATTATTATAATAATAATATTAATAATAATAATAATTATTATTATTATTATAAAAATAATAATAATAATAATAATAATAATAATAATTATAATAATAATAATAATAATAATTATTATTATTATTATTATTATTATTATTATTATATATATAAGAGTGCTCATGAGGGGAAAAAGGAGAGGAAGGGGATGGGGGAGACCTCCACGAACCCGGGAACCACCGTCAGCTGAACCTCCGCCGGAACAACCGCAGCAGGAACCGGAAGTACCATCGGATTACTCGGAGTAATCGGAACCCGAAGATGAAAGAAGTGAAGATAGCAATCATACAGTGGAAATTCCAAATGTAGTGAACAAGCCACAACTCGATGAAACCTTAACTCAAGATCCTTCAAAGGAGGCACCAAGAAAGGTATGGGTTGACGTGTTAAGCAATAATCGGAAGCCAAACAATGGTATGCATCTTGATTTCATTGCTCCAAAAATTGTTAATGGTGAAGTTGTTGTAGAAATAGAGGAATCTGATATAGAATCTGAAGTGAACTACTGGAAATGTGCTCTTATTATGTATGTCCTAGGAGGAGAATTGAGTATGAATATGGTTAAACAATTCATGATGAAGAATTGGAATACTGTGCAATTACCAGATCTATTGTACCATGATGATGGTTATTTTCACATGAGGTTCAAATCGTTCAAGGAGAAGGAGAACTCGGTAGAATGGTACCCTGTGATGGTTGGTAACAAAGCTATACCAAGGGCTTGTTAATGCCTTTGGTTAGCCTGTCATAAGAAGCTTGCCACAAAAGCGAGACTCTTGAAATGGGGAATGATAAATGATAAGCAATGTTGTTTTTGTAGTGCTAGTGAAGATATAAACCACTTGCTCTTTGATTGTGGGATGATGAGAGAGATTTGGATGAGAATCTTGAAGTGGCTGCAAGTTGATCATGTGCCTAAACAATGGGATGATGAGTTGGCCTGGGCAACTAGTTACTGCAAAGGCAAGGGTGCGAAAGTTGGTTTGATGAAGATTGCTTTGGCAGAAGCTGTGTATCATTGTTGGAACTATAGAAACTCAAAGTGCTTTAATAGAGATAGTTATGAAAGGATTGACGATATTATAAATAGCATTATAGACAAAATTATTCAAAGAGGGAGGGGATATAGGAAATATAGAAGTAAAATAACTTTACTTATGATGTAAGTTCTTTGGTGGGTTGGATCTCGGATCACCTTTGTATTATCGGTTTTCGAATTAATTCATTTTATTGGTTAAAAAAAAAATATTATTATAATAATAATAATAATAATAATAATATTTATTATTATTATTATAAAAATAATAATAATAATAATAATAATTATTATTATTATTATTATAAAAAAAAAAAAAAAAATAATAATAATAATAATAATAATTATTATTATTATTATATATATAAGAGAGCTCGTGAGGGGAAAAAGGAGACGAAGGGGACAGGGGAGACTTCCACGAACCCGGGAACCACCGTCAGCTGAACCTCCGCCGGAACAAACGCAGCAGGAACCGTAAGTACCATCAGATTACTCGGAGTTATCGGAACACGAAGATGAAAGAAGTGAAGATAACAATCATACAGTGGAAATTCTAAATGTAGTGAACAAGCCACAACTCGATGAAACCCTAACTCAAGATCCTTCAAAGGAGGCACCAAGAAAGTTATGGGTTGACGTGATAAGCAATAATCGGAAGCCAAACAATGGTATGCATCTTGATTTCATTGCTCCAAAAATTGTTAATGGTGAAGTTGTTGTATAAATAGAGGAATCTGATATAGAATCTGAAGTGAACTACTGGAAATGTGCTCTTACTATGTATGTCCGAGGAGGAGAATTGAGTATGAATATGGTTAAACAATTCATGATGAAGAATTGGAATACTGTGCAATTACCAGATCTATTGTACCATGATGATGGTTATTTTCTCATGACGTTCAAATCGTTCAAGGAGAAGGAGAACTCGGTTGAATGATACCCTGTGATGGCTGGTAACAAAGCTATACCAAGGGCTTGTTTATGCCTTTGGTTAGCCTGTCATAAGAAGCTTGCCACAAAAGCGAGACTCTTGAAATGGGGAATGATAAATGATAAGCAATGCTATTTTTGTAGTGCTAGTGAAGATATAAACCACTTGCTCTTTTATTGTGGGATGATGAGAGAGATTTGGATGAGAATCCTGAAGTGGCTGCAAGTTGATCATGTGCCTAAACAATGGGATGATGAGTTGGCCTGGGCAAATACTTACTGCAAAGGCAAGGGTGCGAAAGTTGGTTTGATGAAGATTACTTTGGCAGAAGCTGTGTATCATTGTTGGAACTATAGAAACTCAAAGTGCTTTAATAGAGATAGTTATGAAAGGATTGACGATATTATAAATAGCATTATAGACAAAATTATTCAAAGAGGGAGGGGATATAGGAAATATAGAAGTAAAATAACTTTACTTATGATGTAAGTTCTTTGGTGGGTTGGATCTCCGATCACCTTTGTATTATCGGTTTTTGAATTAATTCATTTTATTGGTTAAAAAAAAATATTATTATAATAATAATAATAATAATAATAATTATTATTATTATTATTATTATTATTATTATAAAAATAATAATAATAATAATAATAATAATAATTATAATAATAATAATAATAATAATTATTATTATTATTATTATAATTATAATAATAATAATAATAATAATAATAATAATAATAATTATTATTATTATTATTATATATATAAGAGTGCTCATGTGGGGAAAAAGGAGAGGAAGGGGACGGGGGAGACCTCCACGAACCCGGGAACCACCGTCAGCTGAACCTCCGTCGGAACAACCGCAGCAGGAACCAGAAGTACCATCGGATTACTCGGAGTAATCGGAACCCGAAGATGAAAGAAGTGAAGATAGCAATCATACAGTGGAAATTCCAAATGTAGTGAACAAGCCACAACTCGATGAAACCTTAACTCAAGATCCTTCAAAGGAGGCACCTAGAAAGTTATGGGTTGACGTGTTAAGCAATAATCGGAAGCCAAACAATGGTATGCATCTTGATTTCATTGCTCCAAAAATTGTTAATGGTGAAGTTGTTGTAGAAATTGAGGAATCTGATATAGAATCTGAAGTGAACTACTGGAAATGTGCTCTTATTATGTATGTCCTAGGAGGAGAATTGAGTATGAATATGGTTAAACAATTCATGATGAAGAATTGGAATACTGTGCAATTACCAGATCTATTGTACCATGATGATGGTTATTTTCACATGAGGTTCAAATCGTTCAAGGAGAAGGAGAACTTGGTAGAATGGTACCCTGTGATGGTTGGTAACAAAGCTATACCAAGGGCTTGTTAATGCCTTTGGTTAGCCTGTCATAAGAAGCTTGCCACAAAAGCGAGACTCTAGAAATGGGGAATGATAAATGATAAGCAATGTTGTTTTTGTAGTGCTAGTGAAGATATAAACCACTTGCTCTTTGATTGTGGGATGATGAGAGAGATTTGGATGAGAATCTTGAAGTGGCTGCAAGTTGATCATGTGCCTAAACAATGGGATGATGAGTTGGCCTGGGCAACTATTTACTGCAAAGGCAAGGGTGCGAAAGTTGGTTTGATGAAGATTGCTTTGGCAGAAGCTGTGTATCATTGTTGGAACTATAGAAACTCAAAGGGCTTTAATAGAGATAGTTATAAAAGGATTGACGATATTATAAATAGCATTATAGACAAAATTATTCAAAGAGGGAGGAGATATAGGAAATATAGAAGTAAAATAACTTTACTTATGATGTAAGTTCTTTGGTGGGTTGGATCTCCGATCACCTTTGTATTATCGGTTTTTGAATTAATTCATTTTATTGGTTCAAAAAAAAATATTATTATTATTATAATAATAATATTAATAATAATAATAATTATTATTATTATTATTATAAAAATAATAATAATAATAATAATAATTATTATTATTATTATTATTATTATTATTATAATAATAATAATAATAATTATTATTATTATTATAATAATAATAATAATAATAATTATTATTATTATTATTATTATATATATAAGAGTGCTCATGAGGGGAAAAAGGAGAGGAAGGGGATGGGGGAGACCTCCACGAACCCGGGAACCACCGTCAGCTGAACCTCCGCCGGAACAACCGCAGCAGGAACCGGAAGTACCATCGGATTACTCGGAGTAATCGGAACCCGAAGATGAAAGAAGTGAAGATAGCAATCATACAGTGGAAATTCCAAATGTAGTGAACAAGCCACAACTCGATGCAACCTTAACTCAAGATCCTTCAAAGGAGGCACCAAGAAAGGTATGGGTTGACGTGTTAAGCAATAATCGGAAGCCAAACAATGGTATGCATCTTGATTTCATTGCTCCAAAAATTGTTAATGGTGAAGTTGTTGTAGAAATAGAGGAATCTGATATAGAATCTGAAGTGAACTACTGGAAATGTGCTCTTATTATGTATGTCCTAGGAGGAGAATTGAGTATGAATATGGTTAAACAATTCATGATGAAGAATTGGAATACTGTGCAATTACCAGATCTATTGTACCATGATGATGGTTATTTTCACATGAGGTTCAAATCGTTCAAGGAGAAGGAGAACTCGGTAGAATGGTACCCTGTGATGGTTGGTAACAAAGCTATACCAAGGGCTTGTTAATGCCTTTGGTTAGCCTGTCATAAGAAGCTTGCCACAAAAGCGAGACTCTTGAAATGGGGAATGATAAATGATAAGCAATGTTGTTTTTGTAGTGCTAGTGAAGATATAAACCACTTGCTCTTTGATTGTGGGATGATGAGAGAGATTTGGATGAGAATCTTGAAGTGGCTGCAAGTTGATCATGTGCCTAAACAATGGGATGATGAGTTGGCCTGGGCAACTAGTTACTGCAAAGGCAAGGGTGCAAAAGTTGGTTTGATGAAGATTGCTTTGGCAGAAGCTGTGTATCATTGTTGGAACTATAGAAACTCAAAGTGCTTTAATAGAGATAGTTATGAAAGGATTGACGATATTATAAATAGCATTATAGACAAAATTATTCAAAGAGGGAGGGGATATAGGAAATATAGAAGTAAAATAACTTTACTTATGATGTAAGTTCTTTGGTGGGTTGGATCTCGGATCACCTTTGTATTATCGGTTTTTTAATGGTTCAAAAAAAAATATTATTATTATAATAATAATAATAATAATAATAATAATAATTATTATTATTATTATTATAAAAATAATAATAATAATAATAATTATTATTATTATTATTATTATTATAAAAAAAATAATAATAATAATAATTATTATTATTATTATAATTATAATAATAATAATAATAATAATTATTATTATTATTATATATATAAGAGAGCTCGTGAGGGGAAAAAGGAGACGAAGGGGACGGGGGAGACTTCCACGAACCCGGGAACCTCCGTCAGTTGAACCTCCGCCGGAACAACCGCAGCAGGAACCGAAAGTACCATCAGATTACTCGGAGTTATCGGAACACGAAGATGAAAGAAGTGAAGATAACAATCATACAGTGGAAATTCTAAATGTAGTGAACAAGCCACAACTCGATGAAACCCTAACTCAAGATCCTTCAAAGGAGGCACCAAGAAAGTTATGGGTTGACGTGATAAGCAATATTCGGAAGCCAAACAATGGTATGCATCTTGATTTCATTGCTTAATGCTGAAGTTGTGGTAGAAATAGAGGAATCTGATATAGAATCTGAAGTGAACTACTGGAAATGTGCTCTTACTATGTATGTCCGAGGAGGAGAATTGAGTATGAATATGGTTAAACAATTCATGATGAAGAATTGGAATACTGTGCAATTACCAGATCTATTGTACCATGATGATGGTTATTTTCTCATGACGTTCAAATCGTTCAAGGAGAAGGAGAACTCGGTTGAATGGTACCCTGTGATGGCTGGTAACAAAGCTATACCAAGGGCTTGTTTATGCCTTTGGTTAGCCTGTCATAAGAAGCTTGCCACAAAAGCGAGACTCTTGAAATGGGGAATGATAAATGATAAGCAATGCTATTTTTGTAGTGCTAGTGAAGATATAAACCACTTGCTCTTTGATTGTGGGATGATGAGAGAGATTTGGATGAGAATCCTGAAGTGGCTGCAAGTTGATCATGTGCCTAAACAATGGGATGATGAGTTGGCCTGGGCAAATACTTACTGCAAAGGCAAGGGTGCGAAAGTTGGTTTGATGAAGATTGCTTTGGCAGAAGCTGTGTATCATTGTTGGAACTATAGAAACTCAAAGTGCTTTAATAGAGATAGTTATGAAAGGATTGACGATATTATAAATAGCATTATAGACAAAATTATTCAAAGAGGGAGGGGATATAGGAAATATAGAAGTAAAATAACTTTACTTATGATGTAAGTTCTTTGGTGGGTTGGATCTCCGATCACCTTTGTATTATCGGTTTTTGAATTAAATCATTTTATTGGTTAAAAAAAAAAATATTATTATAATAATAATAATAATTATTATTATTATTATTATTATTATTATAAAAATAATAATAATAATAATAATTATTATTATAATAATAATAATAATAATAATTATTATTATTATTATTATTATTATTATTATAATAATAATAATAATAATAATTATTATTATTATTATTATTATTATTATTATTATATATATAAGAGTGCTCATGTGGGGAAAAAGGAGAGGAAGGGGACGGGGGAGACCTCCACGAACCCGGGAACCACCGTCAGCTGAACCTCCGCCGGAACAACCGCAGCAGGAACCGGAAGTACCATCGGATTACTCGGAGTAATCGGAACCCGAAGATGAAAGAAGTGAAGATAGCAATCATATAGTGGAAATTCCAAATGTAGTGAACAAGCCACAACTCGATGAAACCTTAACTCAAGATCCTTCAAAGGAGGCACCAAGAAAGTTATGGGTTGACGTGATAAGCAATAATAGGAAGCCAAACAATGGTATGCATCTTGATTTCATTGCTCCAAAAATTGTTAATGGTGAAGTTGTTGTAGAAATAGAGGAATCTGATATAGAATCTGAAGTGAACTACTGGAAATGTGCTCTTATTATGTATGTCCTAGGAGGAGAATTGAGTATGAATATGGTTAAACAATTCATGATGAAGAATTGGAATACTGTGCAATTACCAGATCTATTGTACCATGATGATGGTTATTTTCACATGAGGTTCAAATCGTTCAAGGAGAAGGAGAACTCGGTAGAATGGTACCCTGTGATGGTTGGTAACAAAGCTATACCAAGGGCTTATTAATGCCTTTGGTTAGCCTGTCATAAGAAGCTTGCCACAAAAGCGAGACTCTTGAAATGGGGAATGATAAATGATAAGCAATGTTGTTTTTGTAGTGCTAGTGAAGATATAAACCACTTGCTATTTGATTGTGGGATGATGAGAGAGATTTGGATGAGAATCTTGAAGTGGCTGCAAGTTGATCATGTGCCTAAACAATGGGATGATGAGTTGGCCTGGGCAACTACTTACTGCAAAGGCAAAGGTGCGAAAGTTGGTTTGATGAAGATTGCCTTGGCAGAAGCTGTGTATCATTGTTGGAACTATAGAAACTCAAAGTGCTTTAATAGAGATAGTTATGAAAGGATTGACGATGTTATAAATAGTATTATAGACAAAATTATTCAAAGAGGGAAGGGATATAGGAAATATAGAAGTAAAATAACTTTACTTATGATGTAAGTTCTTTGGTGGGTTGGATCTCCGGTCACCTTTGTATTATCGGTTTTTGAATTAATTCATTTTATTGGTTAAAAAAATAAATATTATTATAATAATAATAATTATTATTATTATTATTATTATTATTATTATTATTATAAAAATAATAATAATAATAATAATAATAATTATAATAATAATAATAATAATAATTATTATTATTATTATTATTATTATAATTATAATAATAATAATAATAATAATAATAATTATTATTATTATGATTATTATATATATAAGAGTGCTCATGTGGGGAAAAAGGAGAGGAAGGGGACGGGGGAGACCTCCACGAACCCGGGAACCACCGTCAGCTGAACCTCCGTCGGAACAACCGCAGCAGGAACCAGAAGTACCATCGGATTACTCGGAGTAATCGGAACCCGAAGATGAAAGAAGTGAAGATAGCAATCATACAGTGGAAATTCCAAATGTAGTGAACAAGCCACAACTCGATGAAACCTTAACTCAAGATCCTTCAAAGGAGGCACCTAGAAAGTTATGGGTTGACGTGTTAAGCAATAATCGGAAGCCAAACAATGGTATGCATCTTGATTTCATTGCTCCAAAAATTGTTAATGGTGAAGTTGTTGTAGAAATAGAGGAATCTGATATAGAATCTGAAGTGAACTACTGGAAATGTGCTCTTATTATGTATGTCCTAGGAGGAGAATTGAGTATGAATATGGTTAAACAATTCATGATGAAGAATTGGAATACTGTGCAATTACCAGATCTATTGTACCATGATGATGGTTATTTTCACATGAGGTTCAAATCGTTCAAGGAGAAGGAGAACTCGGTAGAATGGTACCCTGTGATGGTTGGTAACAAAGCTATACCAAGGGCTTGTTAATGCCTTTGGTTAGCCTGTCATAAGAAGCTTGCCACAAAAGCGAGACTCTTGAAATGGGGAATGATAAATGATAAGCAATGTTGTTTTTGTAGTGCTAGTGAAGATATAAACCACTTGCTATTTGATTGTGGGATGATGAGAGAGATTTGGATGAGAATCTTGAAGTGGCTGCAAGTTGATCATGTGCCTAAACAATGGGATGATGAGTTGGCCTGGGCAACTAGTTACTGCAAAGGCAAGGGTGCGAAAGTTGGTTTGATGAAGATTGCTTTGGCAGAAGCTGTGTATCATTGTTGGAACTATAGAAACTCAAAGTGCTTTAATAGAGATAGTTATGAAAGGATTGACGATATTATAAATAGCATTATAGACAAAATTATTCAAAGAGGGAGGGGATATAGGAAATATAGAAGTAAAATAACTTTACTTATGATGTAAGTTCTTTGGTGGGTTGGATCTCGGATCACCTTTGTATTATCGGTTTTTGAATTAATTCATTTTATTGGTTAAAAAAAAAATATTATTATTATAATAATAATAATAATAATAATTATTATTATTATTATTATTATTATTATAAAAATAATAATAATAATAATAATAATTATTATTATTATTATTATTATTATTATAATAATAATAATAATAATAATAATTATTATTATAATAATAATAATAATAATAATAATAATAATAATAATTATTATTATATATATAAGAGTGCTCATGAGGGGAAAAAGGAGAGGAAGGGGATGGGGGAGACCTCCACGAACCCGGGAACCACCGTCAGCTGAACCTCCGCCGGAACAACCGCAGCAGGAACCGGAAGTACCATCGGATTACTCGGAGTAATCGGAACCCGAAGATGAAAGAAGTGAAGATAGCAATCATACAGTGGAAATTCCAAATGTAGTGAACAAGCCACAACTCGATGCAACCTTAACTCAAGATCCTTCAAAGGAGGCACCAAGAAAGGTATGGGTTGACGTGTTAAGCAATAATCGGAAGCCAAACAATGGTATGCATCTTGATTTCATTGCTCCAAAAATTGTTAATGGTGAAGTTGTTGTAGAAATAGAGGAATATGATATAGAATCTGAAGTGAACTACTGGAAATGTGCTCTTATTATGTATGTCCTAGGAGGAGAATTGAGTATGAATATGGTTAAACAATTCATGATGAAGAATTGGAATACTGTGCAATTACCAGATCTATTGTACCATGATGATGGTTATTTTCACATGAGGTTCAAATCGTTCAAGGAGAAGGAGAACTCGGTAGAATGGTACCCTGTGATGGTTGGTAACAAAGCTATACCAAGGGCTTGTTAATGCCTTTGGTTAGCCTGCCATAAGAAGCTTGCCACAAAAGCGAGACTCTTGAAATGGGGAATGATAAATGATAAGCAATGTTGTTTTTGTAGTGCTAGTGAAGATATAAACCACTTGCTCTTTGATTGTGGGATGATGAGAGAGATTTGGATGAGAATCTTGAAGTGGCTGCAAGTTGATCATGTGCCTAAACAATGGGATGATGAGTTGGCCTGGGCAACTAGTTACTGCAAAGGCAAGGGTGCGAAAGTTGGTTTGATGAAGATTGCTTTGGCAGAAGCTGTGTATCATTGTTGGAACTATAGAAACTCAAAGTGCTTTAATAGAGATAGTTATGAAAGGATTGACGATATTATAAATAGCATTATAGACAAAATTATTCAAAGAGGGAGGGGATATAGGAAATATAGAAGTAAAATAACTTTACTTATGATGTAAGTTCTTTGGTGGGTTGGATCTCGGATCACCTTTGTATTATCGGTTTTTTAATGGTTCAAAAAAAAATATTATTATTATAATAATAATAATTATTATTATTATTATTATTATTATTATTATTATTATAAAAATAATAATAATAATAATAATAATAATTATTATTATTATTATTATAAAAAAAAAAATAATAATAATAATAATTATTATTATTATTATTATATATATATAAGAGAGCTCGTGAGGGGAAAAAGGAGACGAAGGGGACGGGGGAGACTTCCACGAACCCGGGAACCTCCGTCAGCTGAACCTCCGCCGGAACAACCGCAGCAGGAACCGAAAGTACCATCAGATTACTCGGAGTTATCGGAACACGAAGATGAAAGAAGTGAAGATAACAATCATACAGTGGAAATTCTAAATGTAGTGAACAAGCCACAACTCGATGAAACCCTAACTCAAGATCCTTCAAAGGAGGCACCAAGAAAGTTATGGGTTGACGTGATAAGCAATATTCGGAAGCCAAACAATGGTATGCATCTTGATTTCATTGCTTAATGCTGAAGTTGTGGTAGAAATAGAGGAATCTGATATAGAATCTGAAGTGAACTACTGGAAATGTGCTCTTACTATGTATGTCCGAGGAGGAGAATTGAGTATGAATATGGTTAAACAATTCATGATGAAGAATTGGAATACTGTGCAATTACCAGATCTATTGTACCATGATGATGGTTATTTTCTCATGACGTTCAAATCGTTCAAGGAGAAGGAGAACTCGGTTGAATGGTACCCTGTGATGGCTGGTAACAAAGCTATACCAAGGGCTTGTTTATGCCTTTGGTTAGCCTGTCATAAGAAGCTTGCCACAAAAGCGAGACTCTTGAAATGGGGAATGATAAATGATAAGCAATGCTATTTTTGTAGTGCTAGTGAAGATATAAACCACTTGCTCTTTGATTGTGGGATGATGAGAGAGATTTGGATGAGAATCCTGAAGTGGCTGCAAGTTGATCATGTGCCTAAACAATGGGATGATGAGTTGGCCTGGGCAAATACTTACTGCAAAGGCAAGGGTGCGAAAGTTGGTTTGATGAAGATTGCTTTGGCAGAAGCTGTGTATCATTGTTGGAACTATAGAAACTCAAAGTGCTTTAATAGAGATAGTTATGAAAGGATTGACGATATTATAAATAGCATTATAGACAAAATTATTCAAAGAGGGAGGGGATATAGGAAATATAGAAGTAAAATAACTTTACTTATGATGTAAGTTCTTTGGTGGGTTGGATCTCCGATCACCTTTGTATTATCGGTTTTTGAATTAAATCATTTTATTGGTTAAAAAAAAAAATATTATTATAATAATAATAATAATAATTATTATTATTATTATTATTATTATAAAAATAATAATAATAATAATTATTATTATTATAATAATAATAATTATTATTATTATTATTATTATTATTATTATTATTATAATAATAATAATAATAATTATTATTATTATTATTATTATTATTATTATTATTATATATATAAGAGTGCTCATGTGGGGAAAAAGGAGAGGAAGGGGACGGGGGAGACCTCCACGAACCCGGGAACCACCGTCAGCTGAACCTCCGCCGGAACAACCGCAGCAGGAACCGGAAGTACCATCGGATTACTCGGAGTAATCGGAACCCGAAGATGAAAGAAGTGAAGATAGCAATCATATAGTGGAAATTCCAAATGTAGTGAACAAGCCACAACTCGATGAAACCTTAACTCAAGATCCTTCAAAGGAGGCACCAAGAAAGTTATGGGTTGACGTGATAAGCAATAATAGGAAGCCAAACAATGGTATGCATCTTGATTTCATTGCTCCAAAAATTGTTAATGGTGAAGTTGTTGTAGAAATAGAGGAATCTGATATAGAATCTGAAGTGAACTACTGGAAATGTGCTCTTATTATGTATGTCCTAGGAGGAGAATTGAGTATGAATATGGTTAAACAATTCATGATGAAGAATTGGAATACTGTGCAATTACCAGATCTATTGTACCATGATGATGGTTATTTTCACATGAGGTTCAAATCGTTCAAGGAGAAGGAGAACTCGGTAGAATGGTACCCTGTGATGGTTGGTAACAAAGCTATACCAAGGGCTTATTAATGCCTTTGGTTAGCCTGTCATAAGAAGCTTGCCACAAAAGCGAGACTCTTGAAATGGGGAATGATAAATGATAAGCAATGTTGTTTTTGTAGTGCTAGTGAAGATATAAACCACTTGCTATTTGATTGTGGGATGATGAGAGAGATTTGGATGAGAATCTTGAAGTGGCTGCAAGTTGATCATGTGCCTAAACAATGGGATGATGAGTTGGCCTGGGCAACTACTTACTGCAAAGGCAAAGGTGCGAAAGTTGGTTTGATGAAGATTGCCTTGGCAGAAGCTGTGTATCATTGTTGGAACTATAGAAACTCAAAGTGCTTTAATAGAGATAGTTATGAAAGGATTGACGATGTTATAAATAGGATTATAGACAAAATTATTCAAAGAGGGAAGGGATATAGGAAATATAGAAGTAAAATAACTTTACTTATGATGTAAGTTCTTTGGTGGGTTGGATCTCCGGTCACCTTTGTATTATCGGTTTTTGAATTAATTCATTTTATTGGTTAAAAAAATAAATATTATTATAATAATAATAATAATAATTATTATTATTATTATTATTATTATTATTATTATAAAAATAATAATAATAATAATAATAATAATTATAATAATAATAATAATAATTATTATTATTATTATTATTATTATTATAATTATAATAATAATAATAATAATAATAATAATAATTATTATTATGATTATTATATATATAAGAGTGCTCATGTGGGGAAAAAGGAGAGGAAGGGGACGGGGGAGACCTCCACGAACCCGGGAACCACCGTCAGCTGAACCTCCGTCGGAACAACCGCAGCAGGAACCAGAAGTACCATCGGATTACTCGGAGTAATCGGAACCCGAAGATGAAAGAAGTGAAGATAGCAATCATACAGTGGAAATTCCAAATGTAGTGAACAAGCCACAACTCGATGAAACCTTAACTCAAGATCCTTCAAAGGAGGCACCTAGAAAGTTATGGGTTGACGTGTTAAGCAATAATCGGAAGCCAAACAATGGTATGCATCTTGATTTCATTGCTCCAAAAATTGTTAATGGTGAAGTTGTTGTAGAAATAGAGGAATCTGATATAGAATCTGAAGTGAACTACTGGAAATGTGCTCTTATTATGTATGTCCTAGGAGGAGAATTGAGTATGAATATGGTTAAACAATTCATGATGAAGAATTGGAATACTGTGCAATTACCAGATCTATTGTACCATGATGATGGTTATTTTCACATGAGGTTCAAATCGTTCAAGGAGAAGGAGAACTCGGTAGAATGGTACCCTGTGATGGTTGGTAACAAAGCTATACCAAGGGCTTGTTAATGCCTTTGGTTAGCCTGTCATAAGAAGCTTGCCACAAAAGCGAGACTCTTGAAATGGGGAATGATAAATGATAAGCAATGTTGTTTTTGTAGTGCTAGTGAAGATATAAACCACTTGCTATTTGATTGTGGGATGATGAGAGAGATTTGGATGAGAATCTTGAAGTGGCTGCAAGTTGATCATGTGCCTAAACAATGGGATGATGAGTTGGCCTGGGCAACTAGTTACTGCAAAGGCAAGGGTGCGAAAGTTGGTTTGATGAAGATTGCTTTGGCAGAAGCTGTGTATCATTGTTGGAACTATAGAAACTCAAAGTGCTTTAATAGAGATAGTTATGAAAGGATTGACGATATTATAAATAGCATTATAGACAAAATTATTCAAAGAGGGAGGGGATATAGGAAATATAGAAGTAAAATAACTTTACTTATGATGTAAGTTCTTTGGTGGGTTGGATCTCGGATCACCTTTGTATTATCGGTTTTTGAATTAATTCATTTTATTGGTTAAAAAAAAAATATTATTATTATAATAATAATAATAATAATTATTATTATTATTATTATTATTATTATTATAAAAATAATAATAATAATAATAATTATTATTATTATTATTATTATTATTATAATAATAATAATAATAATAATAATAATTATTATTATAATAATAATAATAATAATAATAATAATAATAATTATTATTATTATATATATAAGAGTGCTCATGAGGGGAAAAAGGAGAGGAAGGGGATGGGGGAGACCTCCACGAACCCGGGAACCACCGTCAGCTGAACCTCCGCCGGAACAACCGCAGCAGGAACCGGAAGTACCATCGGATTACTCGGAGTAATCGGAACCCGAAGATGAAAGAAGTGAAGATAGCAATCATACAGTGGAAATTCCAAATGTAGTGAACAAGCCACAACTCGATGCAACCTTAACTCAAGATCCTTCAAAGGAGGCACCAAGAAAGGTATGGGTTGACGTGTTAAGCAATAATCGGAAGCCAAACAATGGTATGCATCTTGATTTCATTGCTCCAAAAATTGTTAATGGTGAAGTTGTTGTAGAAATAGAGGAATATGATATAGAATCTGAAGTGAACTACTGGAAATGTGCTCTTATTATGTATGTCCTAGGAGGAGAATTGAGTATGAATATGGTTAAACAATTCATGATGAAGAATTGGAATACTGTGCAATTACCAGATCTATTGTACCATGATGATGGTTATTTTCACATGAGGTTCAAATCGTTCAAGGAGAAGGAGAACTCGGTAGAATGGTACCCTGTGATGGTTGGTAACAAAGCTATACCAAGGGCTTGTTAATGCCTTTGGTTAGCCTGCCATAAGAAGCTTGCCACAAAAGCGAGACTCTTGAAATGGGGAATGATAAATGATAAGCAATGTTGTTTTTGTAGTGCTAGTGAAGATATAAACCACTTGCTCTTTGATTGTGGGATGATGAGAGAGATTTGGATGAGAATCTTGAAGTGGCTGCAAGTTGATCATGTGCCTAAACAATGGGATGATGAGTTGGCCTGGGCAACTAGTTACTGCAAAGGCAAGGGTGCGAAAGTTGGTTTGATGAAGATTGCTTTGGCAGAAGCTGTGTATCATTGTTGGAACTATAGAAACTCAAAGTGCTTTAATAGAGATAGTTATGAAAGGATTGACGATATTATAAATAGCATTATAGACAAAATTATTCAAAGAGGGAGGGGATATAGGAAATATAGAAGTAAAATAACTTTACTTATGATGTAAGTTCTTTGGTGGGTTGGATCTCGGATCACCTTTGTATTATCGGTTTTTTAATGGTTCAAAAAAAAATATTATTATTATAATAATAATAATTATTATTATTATTATTATTATTATTATTATTATTATAAAAATAATAATAATAATAATAATAATAATAATTATTATTATTATTATAAAAAAAAAAATAATAATAATAATAATAATTATTATTATTATTATATATATATAAGAGAGCTCGTGAGGGGAAAAAGGAGACGAAGGGGACGGGGGAGACTTCCACGAACCCGGGAACCTCCGTCAGCTGAACCTCCGCCGGAACAACCGCAGCAGGAACCGAAAGTACCATCAGATTACTCGGAGTTATCGGAACACGAAGATGAAAGAAGTGAAGATAACAATCATACAGTGGAAATTCTAAATGTAGTGAACAAGCCACAACTCGATGAAACCCTAACTCAAGATCCTTCAAAGGAGGCACCAAGAAAGTTATGGGTTGACGTGATAAGCAATATTCGGAAGCCAAACAATGGTATGCATCTTGATTTCATTGCTCCAAAAATTGTTAATGGTGAAGTTGTGGTAGAAATAGAGGAATCTGATATAGAATCTGAAGTGAACTACTGGAAATGTGCTCTTACTATGTATGTCCGAGGAGGAGAATTTAGTATGAATATGGTTAAACAATTCATGATGAAGAATTGGAATACTGTGCAATTACCAGATCTATTGTACCATGATGATGGTTATTTTCTCATGACGTTCAAATCGTTCAAGGAGAAGGAGAACTCGGTTGAATGGTACCCTGTGATGGCTGGTAACAAAGCTATACCAAGGGCTTGTTTATGCCTTTGGTTAGCCTGTCATAAGAAGCTTGCCACAAAAGCGAGACTCTTGAAATGGGGAATGATAAATGATAAGCAATGCTATTTTTGTAGTGCTAGTGAAGATATAAACCACTTGCTCTTTGATTGTGGGATGATGAGAGAGATTTGGATGAGAATCCTGAAGTGGCTGCAAGTTGATCATGTGCCTAAACAATGGGATGATGAGTTGGCCTGGGCAAATACTTACTGCAAAGGCAAGGGTGCGAAAGTTGGTTTGATGAAGATTGCTTTAGCAGAAGCTGTGTATCATTGTTGGAACTATAGAAACTCAAAGTGCTTTAATAGAGATAGTTATGAAAGGATTGACGATATTATAAATAGCATTATAGACAAAATTATTCAAAGAGGGAGGGGATATAGGAAATATAGAAGTAAAATAACTTTACTTATGATGTAAGTTCTTTGGTGGGTTGGATCTCGGATCACCTTTGTATTATCGGTTTTTGAATTAATTCATTTTATTGGTTAAAAAAAAATATTATTATTATAATAATAATAATAATAATTATTATTATTATTATTATTATTATAAAAATAATAATAATAATAATAATTATTATTATAATAATAATAATAATAATAATAATTATTATTATTATTATTATTATTATAATAATAATAATAATAATAATTATTATTATTATTATTATTATTATTATATATATAAGAGTGCTCATGTGGGGAAAAAGGAGAGGAAGGGGACGGGGGAGACCTCCACGAACCCGGGAACCACCGTCAGCTGAACCTCCGCCGGAACAACCGCAGCAGGAACCGGAAGTACCATCGGATTACTCGGAGTAATCGGAACCCGAAGATGAAAGAAGTGAAGATAGCAATCATACAGTGGAAATTCCAAATTTAGTGAACAAGCCACAACTCGATGAAACCTTAACTCAAGATCCTTCAAAGGAGGCACCAAGAAAGTTATGGGTTGACGTGTTAAGCAATAATCGGAATCCAAACAATGGTATGCATCTTGATTTCATTGCTCCAAAAATTGTTAATGGTGAAGTTGTTGTAGAAATAGAGGAATCTGATATAGAATCTGAAGTGAACTACTGGAAATGTGCTCTTATTATGTATGTCCTAGGAGGAGAATTGAGTATGAATATGGTTAAACAATTCATGATGAAGAATTGGAATACTGTGCAATTACCAGATCTATTGTACCATGATGATGGTTATTTTCACATGAGGTTCAAATCGTTCAAGGAGAAGGAGAACTCGGTAGAATGGTACCCTGTGATGGTTGGTAACAAAGCTATACCAAGGGCTTGTTAATGCCTTTGGTTAGCCTGTCATAAGAAGCTTGCCACAAAAGCGAGACTCTTGAAATGGGGAATGATAAATGATAAGCAATGTTGTTTTTGTAGTGCTAGTGAAGATATAAACCACTTGCTATTTGATTGTGGGATGATGAGAGAGATTTGGATGAGAATCTTGAAGTGGCTGCAAGTTGATCATGTGCCTAAACAATGGGATGATGAGTTGGCCTGGGCAACTACTTACTGCAAAGGCAAGGGTGCGAAAGTTGGTTTGATGAAGATTGCTTTGGCAGAAGCTGTGTATCATTGTTGGAACTATAGAAACTCAAAGTGCTTTAATAGAGATAGTTATGAAAGGATTGACGATGTTATAAATAGGATTATAGACAAAATTATTCAAAGAGGGAGGGGATATAGGAAATATAGAAGTAAAATAACTTTACTTATGATGTAAGTTCTTTGGTGGGTTGGATCTAGGATCACCTTTGTATTATCGGTTTTTGAATTAATCCGTTTTATTGGTTCAAAAAAAAATATTATTATTATAATAATAATAATAATAATTATTATTATTATTATTATTATTATAATAATAATAATAATAATAATAATAATAATTATTATTATTATTATTATTATTATTATAAAAAAAAAATTATTATTATTATAATTATAATAATAATAATAATAATAATTATTATTATTATTATTATTATTATTATATATATAAGAGAGCTCGTGAGGGGAAAAAGGAGAGGAAGGGGACGGGGGAGACTTCCACGAACCCGGGAACCACCGTCAGCTGAACCTCCGCCGGAACAACCGCAGCAGGAACCGGAAGTACCATCTGATTACTCGGAGTTATCGGAACACGAAGATGAAAGAAGTGAAGATAACAATCATACAGTGGAAATTCTAAATGTAGTGAACAAGCCACAACTCGATGAAACCCTAACGCAAGATCCTTCAAAGGAGGCACCAAGAAAGTTATGGGTTGACGTGATAAGCAATAATCGGAAGCCAAACAATGGTATGCATCTTGATTTCATTGCTCCAAAAATTGTTAATGGTGAAGTTGTTGTAGAAATAGAGGAATCTGATATAGAATCTGAAGCGAACTACTGGAAATGTGCTCTTACTATGTATGTCCGAGGAGGAGAATTGAGTATGAATATGGTTAAACAATTCATGATGAAGAATTGGAATACTGTGCAATTACCAGATCTATTGTACCATGATGATGGTTATTTTCTCATGACGTTCAAATCGTTCAAGGAGAAGGAGAACTCGGTTGAATGGTACCCTGTGATGGCTGGTAACAAAGCTATACCAAGGGCTTGTTTATGCCTTTGGTTAGCCTGTCATAAGAAGCTTGCCACAAAAGCGAGACTCTTGAAATGGGGAATGATAAATGATAAGCAATGCTATTTTTGTAGTGCTAGTGAAGATATAAACCACTTGCTCTTTGATTGTGGGATTATGAGAGAGATTTGGATGAGAATCCTGAAGTGGCTGCAAGTTGATCATGTGCCTAAACAATGGGATGATGAGTTGGCCTGGGCAACTACTTACTGCAAAGGCATGGGTGCGAAAGTTGGTTTGATGAAGATTGCTTTGGCAGAAGCTGTGTATCATTGTTGGAACTATAGAAACTCAAAGTGCCTTAATAGAGATAGTTATGAAAGGATTGACGATGTTATAAATAGGATTATAGACAAAATTATTCAAAGAGGGAGGGGATATAGGAAATATAGAAGTAAAATAACTTTACTTATGATGTAAGTTCTATGGTGGGTTGGATCTCGGATCACCTTTGTATTATCGGTTTTTGAATTAATTCATTTTATTGGTTCAAAAAAAAATATTATTATTATAATAATAATAATAATTATTATTATTATTATTATTATTATTATAAAAATAATAATAATAATAATAATAATAATAATTATTATTATTATTATAAAAATAAAAATATAATAATAATAATAATAATTATTATTATTATTATAATTATAATAATAATAATAATTATTATTATAATAATAATAATAATTATTATTATTATTATTATTATTATTATATATATATAAGAGAGCTCGTGAGGGGAAAAAGGAGAGGAAGTGGACGGGGGAGACTTCCACGAACCCGGGAACCACCGTCAGCTGAACCTCCGCCGGAACAACCGCAGCAGGAACCGGAAGTACCATCAGATTACTCGGAGTTATCGGAACACGAAGATGAAAGAAGTGAAGATAACTATCATACAGTGGAAATTCTAAATGTAGTGAACAAGCCACAACTCGATGAAACCCTAACTCAAGATCCTTCAAAGGAGGCACCAAGAAAGTTATGGGTTGACGTGATAAGCAATAATCGGAAGCCAAACAATGGTATGCATCTTGATTTCATTGCTCCAAAAATTGTTAATGGTGAAGTTGTTGTAGAAATAGAGGAATCTGATATAGAATCTGAAGCGAACTACTGGAAATGTGCTCTTACTATGTATGTCCGAGGAGGAGAATTGAGTATGAATATGGTTAAACAATTCATGAAGAAAAATTGGAATACTGTGCAATTACCAGATCTATTGTACCATGATGATGGTTATTTTCTCATGACATTCAAATCGTTCAAGGAGAAGGAGAACTCGGTTGAATGGTACCCTGTGATGGCTGGTAACAAAGCTATACCAAGGGCTTGTTTATGCCTTTGGTTAGCCTGTCATAAGAAGCTTGCCACAAAAGCGAGAATCTTAAAATGGGGAATGATAAATGATAAGCAATGCTATTTTTGTAGTGCTAGTGAAGATATAAACCACTTGCTCTTTGATTGTGGGATGATGAGAGAGATTTGGATGAGAATCCTGAAGTGGCTGCAAGTTGATCATGTGCCTAAACAATGGGATGATGAGTAGGCCTGGGCAACTACTTACTGCAAAGGCAAGGGTGCGAAAGTTGGTTTGATGAAGATTGCTTTGGCAGAAGCTGTGTATCATTGTTGGAACTATAGAAACTCAAAGTGCTTTAATAGAGATAGTTATGAAAGGATTGACGATATTATAAATAGCATTATAGACAAAATTATTCAAAGAGGGAGGGGATATAGGAAATATAGAAGTAAAATAACTTTACTTATGATGTAAGTTCTTTGGTGGGTTGGATCTCGGATCACCTTTGTATTATCGGTTTTTTAATGGTTCAAAAAAAAATATTATTATTATAATAATAATAATAATAATTATTATTATTATTATTATTATTATTATAAAAATAATAATAATAATAATAATAATTATTATTATTATTATTATTATAAAAAAAATAATAATAATAATAATTATTATTATTATTATAATTATAATAATAATAATAATAATTATTATTATTATTATTATTATATATATATAAGAGAGCTCGTGAAGGGAAAAAGGAGACGAAGGGGACGGGGGAGACTTCCACGAACCCGGGAACCTCCGTCAGCTGAACCTCCGCCGGAACAACCGCAACAGGAACCGAAAGTACCATCAGATTACTCGGAGTTATCGGAACACGAAGATGAAAGAAGTGAAGATAACAATCATACAGTGGAAATTCTAAATGTAGTGAACAAGCCACAACTCGATGAAACCCTAACTCAAGATCCTTCAAAGGAGGCACCAAGAAAGTTATGGGTTGACGTGATAAGCAATATTCGGAAGCCAAACAATGGTATGCATCTTGATTTCATTGCTCCAAAAATTGTTAATGGTGAAGTTGTGGTAGAAATAGAGGAATCTGATATAGAATCTGAAGTGAACTACTGGAAATGTGCTCTTACTATGTATGTCCGAGGAGGAGAATTTAGTATGAATATGGTTAAACAATTCATGATGAAGAATTGGAATACTGTGCAATTACCAGATCTATTGTACCATGATGATGGTTATTTTCTCATGACGTTCAAATCGTTCAAGGAGAAGGAGAACTCGGTTGAATGGTACCCTGTGATGGCTGGTAACAAAGCTATACCAAGGGCTTGTTTATGCCTTTGGTTAGCCTGTCATAAGAAGCTTGCCACAAAAGCGAGACTCTTGAAATGGGGAATGATAAATGATAAGCAATGCTATTTTTGTAGTGCTAGTGAAGATATAAACCACTTGCTCTTTGATTGTGGGATGATGAGAGAGATTTGGATGAGAATCCTGAAGTGGCTGCAAGTTGGTCATGTGCCTAAACAATGGGATGATGAGTTGGCCTGGGCAAATACTTACTGCAAAGGCAAGGGTGCGAAAGTTGGTTTGATGAAGATTGCTTTGGCAGAAGCTGTGTATCATTGTTGGAACTATAGAAACTCAAAGTGCTTTAATAGAGATAGTTATGAAAGGATTGACGATATTATAAATAGCATTATAGACAAAATTATTCAAAGAGGGAGGGGATATAGGAAATATAGAAGTAAAATAACTTTACTTATGATGTAAGTTCTTTGGTGGGTTGGATCTCCGATCACCTTTGTATTATCGGTTTTTGAATTAATTCATTTTATTGGTTAAAAAAAAAATATTATTATTATAATAATAATAATAATAATAATAATTATTATTATTATTATAAAAATAATAATAATAATTATTATTATTATTATTATAATAATAATAATAATAATAATAATAATAATAATTATTATTATTATTATTATTATTATTATTATAATAATAATAATAATAATAATAATAATTATTATTATTATTATATATATAAGAGTGCTCATGTGGGGAAAAAGAAGAGGAAGGGGACGGGGGAGACCTCCACGAACCCGGGAACCACCGTCAGCTGAACCTCCTCCGGAACAACCGCAGCAGGAACCGGAAGTACCATCGGATTACTCGGAGTAATCGGAACCCGAAGATGAAAGAAGTGAAGATAGCAATCATACAGTGGAAATTCCAAATGTAGTGAACAAGCCACAACTCGATGAAACCTTAACTCAAGATCCTTCAAAGGAGGCACCAAGAAAGTTATGGGTTGACGTGTTAAGCAATAATCGGAATCCAAACAATGGTATGCATCTTGATTTCATTGCTCCAAAAATTGTTAATGGTGAAGTTGTTGTAGAAATAGAGGAATCTGATATAGAATCTGAAGTGAACTACTGGAAATGGGCTCTTATTATGTATGTCCTAGGAGGAGAATTGAGTATGAATATGGTTAAACAATTCATGATGAAGAATTGGAATACTGTGCAATTACCAGATCTATTGTACCATGATGATGGTTATTTTCACATGAGGTTCAAATCGTTCAAGGAGAAGGAGAACTCGGTAGAATGGTACCCTGTGATGGTTGGTAACAAAGCTATACCAAGGGCTTGTTAATGCCTTTGGTTAGCCTGTCATAAGAAGCTTGCCACAAAAGCGAGACTCTTGAAATGGGGAATGATAAATGATAAGCAATGTTGTTTTTGTAGTGCTAGTGAAGATATAAACCACTTGCTATTTGATTGTGGGATGATGAGAGAGATTTGGATGAGAATCTTGAAGTGGCTGCAAGTTGATCATGTGCCTAAACAATGGGATGATGAGTTGGCCTGGGCAACTACTTACTGCAAAGGCAAGGGTGCGAAAGTTGGTTTGATGAAGATTGCTTTGGCAGAAGCTGTGTATCATTGTTGGAACTATAGAAACTCAAAGTGCTTTAATAGAGATAGTTATGAAAGGATTGACGATGTTATAAATAGGATTATAGACAAAATTATTCAAAGAGGGAGGGGATATAGGAAATATAGAAGTAAAATAACTTTACTTATGATGTAAGTTCTTTGGTGGGTTGGATCTCGGATCACCTTTGTATTATCGGTTTTTGAATTAATCCATTTTATTGGTTCAAAAAAAAATATTATTATTATAATAATAATAATAATAATAATAATAATAATTATTATTATTATTATTATAATAATAATAATAATAATAATAATTATTATTATTATTATTATTATAAAAAAAAAATTATTATTATTATAATTATAATAATAATAATAATAATAATAATAATAATAATAATTATTATTATTATTATTATTATTATTATATATATAAGAGAGCTCGTGAGGGGAAAAAGGAGAGGAAGGGGACGGGGGAGACTTCCACGAACCCGGGAACCACCGTCAGCTGAACCTCCGCCGGAACAACCGCAGCAGGAACCGGAAGTACCATCTGATTACTCGGAGTTATCGGAACACGAAGATGAAAGAAGTGAAGATAACAATCATACAGTGGAAATTCTAAATGTAGTGAACAAGCCACAACTCGATGAAACCCTAACGCAAGATCCTTCAAAGGAGGCACCAGGAAAGTTATGGGTTGACGTGATAAGCAATAATCGGAAGCCAAACAATGGTATGCATCTTGATTTCATTGCTCCAAAAATTGTTAATGGTGAAGTTGTTGTAGAAATAGAGGAATCTGATATAGAATCTGAAGCGAACTACTGGAAATGTGCTCTTACTATGTATGTCCGAGGAGGAGAATTGAGTATGAATATGGTTAAACAATTCATGATGAAGAATTGGAATACTGTGCAATTACCAGATCTATTGTACCATGATGATGGTTATTTTCTCATGACGTTCAAATCGTTCAAGGAGAAGGAGAACTCGGTTGAATGGTACCCTGTGATGGCTGGTAACAAAGCTATACCAAGGGCTTGTTTATGCCTTTGGTTAGCCTGTCATAAGAAGCTTGCCACAAAAGCGAGACTCTTGAAATGGGGAATGATAAATGATAAGCAATGCTATTTTTGTAGTGCTAGTGAAGATATAAACCACTTGCTCTTTGATTGTGGGATTATGAGAGAGATTTGGATGAGAATCCTGAAGTGGCTGCAAGTTGATCATGTGCCTAAACAATGGGATGATGAGTTGGCCTGGGCAACTACTTACTGCAAAGGCATGGGTGCGAAAGTTGGTTTGATGAAGATTGCTTTGGCAGAAGCTGTGTATCATTGTTGGAACTATAGAAACTCAAAGTGCCTTAATAGAGATAGTTATGAAAGGATTGACGATGTTATAAATAGGATTATAGACAAAATTATTCAAATAGGGAGGGGATATAGGAAATATAGAAGTAAAATAACTTTACTTATGATGTAAGTTCTATGGTGGGTTGGATCTCGGATCACCTTTGTATTATCGGTTTTTGAATTAATTCATTTTATTGGTTCAAAAAAAAATATTATTATTATAATAATAATAATAATAATAATAATAATTATTATTATTATAAAAATAATAATAATAATAATAATAATAATAATTATTATTATTATTATAAAAATAAAAATATAATAATAATAATTATTATTATTATTATTATTATAATTATAATAATAATAATTATTATTATTATAATAATAATAATAATAATAATAATAATTATTATTATTATTATTATATATATATAAGAGAGCTCGTGAGGGGAAAAAGGAGAGGAAGTGGACGGGGGAGACTTCCACGAACCCGGGAACCACCGTCAGCTGAAGCTCCGCCGGAACAACCGCAGCAGGAACCGGAAGTACCATCATATTACTCGGAGTTATCGGAACACGAAGATGAAATAAGTGAAGATAACTATCATACAGTGGAAATTCTAAATGTAGTGAACAAGCCACAACTCGATGAAACCCTAACTCAAGATCCTTCAAAGGAGGCACCAAGAAAGTTATGGGTTGACGTGATAAGCAATAATCGGAAGCCAAACAATGGTATGCATCTTGATTTCATTGCTCCAAAAATTGTTAATGGTGAAGTTGTTGTAGAAATAGAGGAATCTGATATAGAATCTGAAGCGAACTACTGGAAATGTGCTCTTACTATGTATGTCCGAGGAGGAGAATTGAGTATGAATATGGTTAAACAATTCATGATGAAAAATTGGAATACTGTGCAATTACCAGATCTATTGTACCATGATGATGGTTATTTTCTCATGACATTCAAATCGTTCAAGGAGAAGGAGAACTCGGTTGAATGGTACCCTGTGATGGCTGGTAACAAAGCTATACCAAGGGCTTGTTTATGCCTTTGGTTAGCCTGTCATAAGAAGCTTGCCACAAAAGCGAGAATCTTGAAATGGGGAATGATAAATGATAAGCAATGCTATTTTTGTAGTGCTAGTGAAGATATAAACCACTTGCTCTTTGATTGTGGGATGATGAGAGAGATTTGGATGAGAATCCTGAAGTGGCTGCAAGTTGATCATGTGCCTAAACAATGGGATGATGAGTAGGCCTGGGCAACTACTTACTGCAAAGGCAAGGGTGCGAAAGTTGGTTTGATGAAGATTGCTTTGGCAGAAGCTGCGTATCATTGTTGGAACTATAGAAACTCAAAGTGCTTTAATAGAGATAGTTATGAAAGGATTGACGATATTATAAATAGCATTATAGACAAAATTATTCAAAGAGGGAGGGGATATAGGAAATATAGAAGTAAAATAACTTTACTTATGATGTAACTTCTTTGGTGGGTTGGATCTCCGATCACCTTTGTATTATCGGTTTTTGAATTAATTCATTTTATTGGTTCAAAAAAAAATTATTATTATTATTATTATTATAATAATAATAATAATAATAATAATTATTATTATTATAAAAATAATAATAATAATAATAATAATAATTATTATTATTATTATTATATATATAAGAGTGCTCATGAGGGGAAAAAGGAGAGGAAGGGGACGGGGGAGGCCTCCACGAACCCGGGAACCACCGTCAGCTGAACCTCCGCCGGAACTACCGTAGCAGGAACCGGAAGTACCATCGAATTACTCGGAGTAATCGGAACCCGAAGATGAAAGAAGTGAAGATAGCAATCATACAGTGGAAACTCCAAATGTAGTGAACAAGCCACAACTCGATGAAACCTTAACTCAAGATCCTTCAAAGGAGGCACCAAGAAAGTTATGGGTTGACGTGTTAAGCAATAATCGGAAGCCAAACAATGGTATGCATCTTGATTTCATTGCTCCAAAAATTGTTAATGGTGAAGTTGTTGTAGAAATAGAGGAATCTGATATAGAATCTGAAGTGAACTACTGGAAATGTGCTCTTATTATGTATGTCCTAGGAGGAGAATTGAGTATGAATATGGTTAAACAATTCATGATGAAGAATTGGAATACTGTGCAATTACCAGATCTATTGTACCATGATGATGGTTATTTTCACATGAGGTTCAAATCGTTCAAAGAGAAGGAGAACTCGGTAGAATGGTACCCTGTGATGGTTGGTAACAAAGCTATACCAAGGGCTTGTTAATGCCTTTGGTTAGCCTGTCATAAGAAGCTTGCCACAAAAGCGAGACTCTTGAAATGGGGAATGATAAATGATAAGCAATGTTGTTTTTGTAGTGCTAGTGAAGATATAAACCACTTGCTATTTGATTGTGGGATGATGAGAGAGATTTGGATGAGAATCTTGAAGTGGCTGCTAGTTGATCATGTGCCTAAACAATGGGATGATGAGTTGGCCTGGGCAACTACTTACTGCAAAGGCAAGGGTGCGAAAGTTGGTTTGATGAAGATTGCTTTGGCAGAAGCTGTGTATCATTGTTGGAACTATAGAAACTCAAAGTGCTTTAATAGAGATAGTTATGAAAGGATTGACGATGTTATAAATAGGATTATAGACAAAATTATTCAAAGAGGGAGGGGATATAGGAAATATAGAAGTAAAATAACTTTACTTATGATGTAAGTTCTTTGGTGGGTTGGATCTCGGATCACCTTTGTATTATCGGTTTTTGAATTAATTCATTTTATTGGTTCAAAAAAAATATTATTATAATAATAATAATAATAATAATAATAATAATAATTATTATTATTATTATTATTATTATTATTATTATAATAATAATAATAATTATTATTATTATTATTATTATTATTATTATAAAAAAAAATTATTATTATTATAATAATAATAATAATAATAATAATTATTATTATTATTATTATTATTATTATTATTATTATTATTATTATATATATAAGAGACCTCGTGAGGGGAAAAAGGAGAGGAAGGGGACGGGGGAGACTTCCACGAACCCGGGAACCACCGTCAGCTGAACCTCCGCCGGAACAACCGCAGCAGGAACCGGAAGTACCATCTGATTACTCGGAGTTATCGGAACACGAAGATGAAAGAAGTGAAGATAACAATCATACAGTGGAAATTCTAAATGTAGTGAACAAGCCACAACTCGATGAAACCCTAACGCAAGATCCTTCAAAGGAGGCACCAAGAAAGTTATGGGTTGACGTGATAAGCAATAATCGGAAGCCAAACAATGGTATGCATCTTGATTTCATTGCTCCAAAAATTGTTAATGGTGAAGTTGTTGTAGAAATAGAGGAATCTGATATAGAATCTGAAGTGAACTACTGGAAATGTGCTCTTACTATGTATGTCCGAGGAGGAGAATTGAGTATGAATATGGTTAAACAATTCATGATGAAGAATTGGAATACTGTACAATTACCAGATCTATTGTACCATGATGATGGTTATTTTCTCATGACGTTCAAATCGTTCAAGGAGAAGGAGAACTCGGTTGAATGGTACCCTGTGATGGCTGGTTACAAAGCTATACCAAGGGCTTGTTTATGCCTTTGGTTAGCCTGTCATAAGAAGCTTGCCACAAAAGCGAGACTCTTGAAATGGGGAATGATAAATGATAAGCAATGCTATTTTTGTAGTGCTAGTGAAGATATAAACCACTTGCTCTTTGATTGTGGGATGATGAGAGAGATTTGGATGAGAATCCTGAAGTGGCTGCAAGTTGATCATGTGCCTAAACAATGGGATGATGAGTTGGCCTGGGCAACTACTTACTGCAAAGGCAAGGGTGCGAAAGTTGGTTTGAGGAAGATTGCTTTGGCAGAAGCTGTGTATCATTGTTGGAACTATAGAAACTCAAAGTGCTTTAATAGAGATAGTTATGAAAGGATTGACGATATTATAAATAGCATTATAGACAAAATTATTCAAAGAGGGAGGGGATATAGGAAATATAGAAGTAAAATAACTTTACTTATGATGTAAGTTCTTTGGTGGGTTGGATCTCGGATCACCTTTGTATTATCGGTTTTTGAATTAATTCATTTTATTGGTTCAAAAAAAAAATTATTATTATTATAATAATAATAATAATAATAAAAATTATTATTATTATTATTATTATAAAAAAAAATAATTATTATTATTATAATAATAATAATAATTATTATTATAATAATAATAATAATAATAATAATAATAATAATAATAATTATTATTATTATTATATATATAAGAGTGCTCATGAGGGGAAAAAGGAGAGGAAGGGGACGGGGGAGACCTCCACGAACCCGGGAACCACCGTCAGCTGAACCTCCGCCGGAACAACCGCAGCAGGAACCGGAAGTACCATCTGATTACTCGGAGTTATCGGAACACGAAGATGAAAGAAGTGAAGATAGCAATCATACAGTGGAAATTCCAAATGTAGTGAACAAGCCACAACTCGATGAAACCCTAACTCAAGATCCTTCAAAGGAGGCACCAAGAAAGTTATGGGTTGACGTGATAAGCAATAATCGGAAGCCAAACAATGGTATGCATCTTGATTTCATTGCTCCAAAAATTGTTAATGGTGAAGTTGTTGTAGAAATAGAGGAATCTGATATAGAATCTGAAGCGAACTACTAGAAATGTGCTCTTACTATGTATGTCCGAGGAGGAGAATTGAGTATGAATATGGTTAAACAATTCATGATGAAGAATTGGAATACTGTGCAATTACCAGATCTATTGTACCATGATGATGGTTATTTTCTCATGACGTTCAAATCGTTCAAGGAGAAGGAGAACTCGGTTGAATGGTACCCTGTGATGGCTGGTAACAAAGCTATACCAAGGGCTTGTTTATGCCTTTGGTTAGCCTGTCATAAGAAGCTTGCCACAAAAGCGAGACTCTTGAAATGGGGAATGATAAATGATAAGCAATGCTATTTTTGTAGTGCTAGTGAAGATATAAACCACTTGCTCTTTGATTGTGGGATGATGAGAGAGATTTGGATGAGAATCCTGAAGTGGCTGCAAGTTGATCATGTGCCTAAACAATGGGATGATGAGTTGGCCTGGGCAACTACTTACTGCAAAGGCAAGGGTGCGAAAGTTGGTTTGATGAAGATTGCTTTGGCAGAAGCTGTGTATCATTGTTGGAACTATAGAAACTCAAAGTGCTTTAATAGAGATAGTTATGAAAGGATTGACGATATTATAAATAGCATTATAGACAAAATTATTCAAAGAGGGAGGGGATATATGAAATATAGAAGTAAAATAACTTTACTTATGATGTAAGTTCTTTGGTGGGTTGGATCTCCGATCACCTTTGTATTATCGGTTTTTGAATTAATTCATTTTATTGGTTCAAAAAAAAAAATATTATTATTATAATAATAATAATAATAATAATAATTATTATTATTATTATAAAAATAATAATAATAATAATAATAATTATTATTATAATAATAATAATAATAATAATTATTATTATTATTATAATTCTTATAATAATAATTATAATAATAATAATAATAATTATTATTATTATTATTATTATATATATAAGAGTGCTCATGAGGGGAAAAAGGAGAGGAAGGGGACGGGGGAGGCCTCCACGAACCCGGGAACCACCGTCAGCTGAACCTCCGCCGGAACAACCGCAGCAGGAACCGGAAGTACCATCGAATTACTCGGAGTAATCGGAACCCGAAGATGAAAGAAGTGAAGATAGCAATCATACAGTGGAAATTCCAAATGTAGTGAACAAGCCACAACTTGATGAAACCCTAACTCAAGATCCTTCAAAGGAGGCACCAAGAAAGTTATGGGTTGACGTGTTAAGCAATAATCGGAAGCCAAACAATGGTATGCATCTTGATTTCATTGCTCCAAAAATTGTTAATGGTGAAGTTGTTGTAGAAATAGAGGAATCTGATATAGAATCTGAAGTGAACTACTGGAAATGTGCTCTTATTATGTATGTCCTAGGAGGAGAATTGAGTATGAATATGGTTAAACAATTCATGATGAAGAATTGGAATACTGTGCAATTACCAGATCTATTGTACCATGATGATGGTTATTTTCACATGAGGTTCAAATCATTCAAGGAGAAGGAGAACTCGGTAGAATGGTACCCTGTGATGGCAGGTAACAAAGCTATACCAAGGGCTTGTTAATGCCTTTGGTTAGCCTGTCATAAGAAGCTTGCCACAAAAGCGAGACTCTTGAAATGGGGAATGATAAATGATAAGCAATGTTGTTTTTGTAGTGCTAGTGAAGATATAAACCACTTGCTCTTTGATTGTGGGATGATGAGAGAGATTTGGATGAGAATCCTGAAGTGGCTGCAAGTTGATCATGTGCCTAAACAATGGGATGATGAGTTGGCCGGGGCAACTACTTACTGCAAAGGCAAGGGTGCGAAAGTTGGTTTGATGAAGATTGCTTTGGCAGAAGCTGTGTATCATTGTTGGAACTATAGAGACTCAAAGTGCTTTAATAGAGATAGTTATGAAAGGATTGACGATATTATAAATAGCATTATAGACAAAATTATTCAAAGAGGGAGGGGATATAGGAAATATAGAAGTAAAATAACTTTACTTATGATGTAAGTTCTTTGGTGGGTTGGATCTCGGATCACCTTTGTATTATCGGTTTTTGAATTAATTCATTTTATTGGTTCAAAAAAAAATATTATTATTATTATTATTATTATTATTATTATAAAAATAATAATAATAATAATCATTATTATTATTATTATTATTATAAAAATAAAAATAATAATAATAATAATAATAATTATTATTATTATTATAATTATAATAATAGTAATAATAATTATTATAATAATAATAATAATAATAATAATAATTATTATTATTATTATTATTATTATTATTATTATTATTATTATATATATAAGAGAGCTCGTGAGGGGAAAAAGGAGAGGAAGGGGACGGGGGAGACTTCCACGAACCCGGGAACCACCGTCAGCTGAACCTCCGCCGGAACAACCGCAGCAGGAACCGGAAGTACCATCAGATTACTCGGAGTTATCGGAACACGAAGATGAAAGAAGTGAAGATAACAATCATACAGTGGAAATTCTAAATGTAGTGAACAAGCCACAACTCGATGAAACCCTAACTCAAGATCCTTCAAAGGAGGCACCAAGAAAGTTATGGGTTGACGTGATAAGCAATAATCGGAAGCCAAACAATGGTATGCATCTTGATTTCATTGCTCCAAAAATTGTTAATGGTGAAGTTGTTGTAGAAATAGAGGAATCTGATATAGAATCTGAAGTGAACTACTGGAAATGTGCTCTTACTATGTATGTCCGAGGAGGAGAATTGAGTATGAATATGGTTAAACAATTCATGATGAAGAATTGGAATACTGTGCAATTACCAGATCTATTGTACCATGATGATGGTTATTTTCCCATGACGTTCAAATCGTTCAAGGAGAAGGAGAACTCGGTTGAATGGTACCCTGTGATGGCTGGTAACAAAGCTAT
The DNA here is from genome assembly GCA_022829125.1 of Lathyrus tuberosus. Classification (NCBI taxonomy): domain Eukaryota; kingdom Viridiplantae; phylum Streptophyta; class Magnoliopsida; order Fabales; family Fabaceae; genus Lathyrus; species Lathyrus tuberosus. Next base: position 824,397 of record JALAZF010000902.1, read on the forward strand.
ACCAAGGGCTTGTTTATGCCTTTGGTTAGCCTGTCATAAGAAGCTTGCCACAAAAGCGAGACTCTTGAAATAGGGAATGATAAATGATAAGCAATGCTATTTTTGTAGTGCTAGTGAAGATATAAACCACTTGCTCTTTGATTTTGGGATTATGAGAGAGATTTGGATGAGAATCCTGAAGTGGATGCAAGTTGATCATGTGCCTAAACAATGGGATGATGAGTTGGCCTGGGCAACTACTTACTGCAAAGGCAAGGGTGCGAAAGTTGGTTTGATGAAGATTGCTTTGGCAGAAGTTGTGTATCACTGTTGGAACTATAGAAACTCAAAGTGCTTTAATAGAGATAGTTATGAAAGGATTGACGATATTATAAATAGCATTATAGACAAAATTATTCAAAGAGGGAGGGGATATAGGAAATATAGAAGTAAAATAACTTTACTTATGATGTAAGTTCTTTGGTGGATTGGATCTCCGATCACCTTTGTATTATCGGTTTTTGAATTAATTCATTTTATTGGTTCAAAAAAAAATAATATTATTATTATAATAATAATAATAATAATAATAATAATTATTATTATTATTATTATAAAAATAATA
>JALAZF010000902.1:830000-842500 GCA_022829125.1 Lathyrus tuberosus
AATGATAAATGATAAGCAATGCTATTTTTGTAGTGCTAGTGAAGATATAAACCACTTGCTCTTTGATTGTGGGATGATGAGAGAGATTTGGATGAGAATCCTGAAGTGGCTGCAAGTTGATCATGTGCCTAAACAATGGGATGATGAGTTGGCCTGGGCAACTACTTACTGTAAAGGCAAGGGTGCGAAAGCTGGTTTGATGAAGATTGCTTTGGCAGAAGCTGTGTATCATTGTTGGAACTATAGAAACTCAAAGTGCTTTAATAGAGATAGTTATGAAAGGATTGACGATATTATAAATAGCATTATTGACAAAATTATTCAAAGAGGGAGGGGATATAGGAAATATAAAAGTAAAATAACTTTACTTATGATGTAAGTTCTTTGGTGGGTTGGATCTCGGATCACCTTTGTATTATCGGTTTTTGAATTAATTCATTTTATTGGTTAAAAAAAAAAATATTATTATTATAATAATAATAATAATAATAAAAATAATAATAATAATAATAATAATAATAATAATTATTATTATTATTATAAAAATAATAATAATAATAATAATAATAATAATTATTATTATTATTATTATAAAAATAATAATAATAATAATAATAATAATAATAATAATTATTATTATTATTATAATAATAATAATTATTATTATTATTATTATAATAATAATAATAATAATAATAATAGTAATAATAATAATAATTATTATTATTATTATTATATATATAAGAGAGCTCGTGAGGGGAAAAAGGAGAGGAAGGGGACGGGGGAGACTTCCAAGAACCCGGGAACCACCGTCAGCTGAACCTCCGCCGGAACAACCGCAGCAGGAACCGGAAGTACCATCAGATTACTCGGAGTTATCGGAACACGAAGATGAAAGAAGTGAAGATAACAATCATACAGTGGAAATTCTAAATGTAGTGAACAAGCCACAACTCGATGAAACCCTAACTCAAGATCCTTCAAAGGAGGCACCAAGAAAGTTATGGGTTGACGTGATAAGCAATAATCGGAAGCCAAACAATGGTATGCATCTTGATTTCATTGCTCCAAAAATTGTTAATGGTGAAGTTGTTGTAGAAATAGAGGAATCTGATATAGAATCTGAAGTGAACTACTGGAAATGTGCTCTTACTATGTATGTCCGAGGAGGAGAATTGAGTATGAATATGGTTAAACAATTCATGATGAAGAATTGGAATACTGTGCAATTACCAGATCTATTGTACCATGATGATGGTTATTTTCACATGACGTTCAAATCGTTCAAGGAGAAGGAGCTCTCGGTAGAATGGTACCCTGTGATGGCTGGTAACAAAGCTGTACCAAGGGCTTGTTTATGCCTTTGGTTAGCCTGTCATAAGAAGCTTGCCACAAAAGCGAGACTCTTGAAATGGGGAATGATAAATGATAAGCAATGTTGTTTTTGTAGTGCTAGTGAAGATATAAACCACTTGCTCTTTGATTGTGGGATGATGAGAGAGATTTGGATGAGAATCTTGAAGTGGCTGCAAGTTGATCATGTGCCTAAACAATGGGATGATGAGTTGGCCTGGGCAACTACTTACTGCAAAGGCAAGGGTGCGAAAGTTGGTTTGATGAAGATTGCTTTGGCAGAAGCTGTGTATCATTGTTGGAACTATAGAAACTCAAAGGGCTTTAATAGAGATAGTTATGAAAGGATTGACGATATTATAAATAGCATTATAGACAAAATTATTCAAAGAGGGAGGAGATATAGGAAATATAGAAGTAAAATAACTTTACTTATGATGTAAGTTCTTTGGTGGGTTGGATCTCCGATCACCTTTGTATTATCGGTTTTTGAATTAATTCATTTTATTGGTTCAAAAAAAAAAATATTATTATTATTATAATAATAATATTAATAATAATAATAATAATTATTATTATTATTATAAAAATAATAATAATAATAATAATTATTATTATTATTATAATAATAATTATTATTATTATTATAATTATAATTATTATAATAATAATAATAATAATTATTATTATTATGATTATTATTATTATTATATATATAAGAGTGCTCATGAGGGGAAAAAGGAGAGGAAGGGGATGGGGGAGACCTCCACGAACCCGGGAACCACCGTCAGCTGAACCTCCGCCGGACCAACCGCGGCAGGAACCGGAAGTACCATCGGATTACTCGGAGTAATCGGAACCCGAAGATGAAAGAAGTGAAGATAGCAATCATACAGTGGAAATTCCAAATGTAGTGAACAAGCCACAACTCGATGAAACCTTAACTCAAGATCCTTCAAAGGAGGCACCAAGAAAGGTATGGGTTGACGTGTTAACCAATAATCGGAAGCCAAACAATGGTATGCATCTTGATTTCATTGCTCCAAAAATTGTTAATGGTGAAGTTGTTGTAGAAATAGAGGAATCTGATATAGAATCTGAGGTGAACTACTGGAAATGTGCTCTTATTATGTATGTCCTAGGAGGAGAATTGAGTATGAATATGGTTAAACAATTCATGATGAAGAATTGGAATACTGTGCAATTACCAGATCTATGGTACCATGATGATGGTTATTTTCACATGAGGTTCAAATCGTTCAAGGAGAAGGAGAACTCGGTAGAATGGTACCCTGTGATGGTTGGTAACAAAGCTGTACCAAGGGCTTGTTAATGCCTTTGGTTAGCCTGTCATAAGAAGCTTGCCACAAAAGCGAGACTCTTGAAATGGGGAATGATAAATGATAAGCAATGTTGTTTTTGTAGTGCTAGTGAAGATATAAACCACTTGCTCTTTGATTGTGGGATGATGAGAGAGATTTGGATGAGAATCTTGAAGTGGCTGCAAGTTGATCATGTGCCTAAACAATGGGATGATGAGTTGGCCTGGGCAACTACTTACTGCAAAGGCAAGGGTGCGAAAGTTGGTTTGATGAAGATTGCTTTGGCAGAAGCTGTGTATCATTGTTGGAACTATAGAAACTCAAAGGGCTTTAATAGAGATAGTTATGAAAGGATTGACGATATTATAAATAGCATTATAGACAAAATTATTCAAAGAGGGAGGAGATATAGGAAATATAGAAGTAAAATAACTTTACTTATGATGTAAGTTCTTTGGTGGGTTGGATCTCCGATCACCTTTGTATTATCGGTTTTTGAATTAATTCATTTTATTGGTTCAAAAAAAAAAAATTATTATTATTATAATAATAATATTAATAATAATAATAATAATTATTATTATTATTATAATAATAATAATAATAATAATAATAATAATTATTATTATTATTATTATTATAATAATAATAATTATTATTATTATAATTATAATTATTATAATAATAATAATAATAATAATAATAATTATTATTATTATTATTATTATTATTATTATTATATATATAAGAGTGCTCATGAGGGGAAAAAGGAGAGGAAGGGGATGGGGGAGACCTCCACGAACCCGGGAACCACCGTCAGCTGAACCTCCGTCGGAACAACCGCAGCAGGAACCGGAAGTACCATCGGATTACTCGGAGTAATCGGAACCCGAAGATGAAAGAAGTGAAGATAGCAATCATACAGTGGAAATTCCAAATGTAGTGAACAAGCCACAACTCGATGAAACCTTAACTCAAGATCCTTCAAAGGAGGCACCAAGAAAGGTATGGGTTGACGTGTTAAGCAATAATCGGAAGCCAAACAATGGTATGCATCTTGATTTCATTGCTCCAAAAATTGTTAATGGTGAAGTTGTTGTAGAAATAGAGGAATCTGATATAGAATCTGAGGTGAACTACTGGAAATGTGCTCTTTTTATGTATGTCCTAGGAGGAGAATTGAGTATGAATATGGTTAAATAATTCATGATGAAGAATTGGAATACTGTGCAATTACCAGATCTATTGTACCATGATGATGGTTATTTTCTCATGACGTTCAAATCGTTCAAGGAGAAGGAGAACTCGGTTGAATGGTACCCTGTGATGGCTGGTAACAAAGCTATACCAAGGGCTTGTTTATGCCTTTGGTTAGCCTGTCATAAGAAGCTTGCCACAAAAGCGAGACTCTTGAAATGGGGAATGATAAATGATAAGCAATGTTGTTTTTGTAGTGCTAGTGAAGATATAAACCACTTGCTCTTTGATTGTGGGATGATGAGAGATATTTGGATGAGAATCTTGAAGTGGCTGCAAGTTGATCATGTGCCTAAACAATGGGATGATGAGTTGGCCTGGGCAACTACTTACTGTAAAGGCAAGGGTGCGAAAGCAGGTTTGATGAAGATTGCTTTGGCAGAAGCTGTGTATCATTGTTGGAACTATAGAAACTCAAAGTGCTTTAATAGAGATAGTTATGAAAGGATTGACGATATTATAAATAGCATTATTGACAAAATTATTCAAAGAGGGAGGGGATATAGGAAATATAAAAGTAAAATAACTTTACTTATGATGTAAGTTCTTTGGTGGGTTGGATCTCGGATCACCTTTGTATTATCGGTTTTTGAATTAATTCATTTTATTGGTTAAAAAAAAAAAATTATTATTATTATAATAATAATAATAATAATAAAAATAATAATAATAATAATAATAATCATTATTATTATTATTATAAAAATAATAATAATAATAATAATAATAATTATTATTATTATTATAAAAATAATAATAATAATAATAATAATAATAATTATTATTATTATTATTATTATAATTATAATAATTATAATAATAATAATAATAATTATTATTATAATAATAATAATAATAGTAATAATAATAATAATAATAATAATAATAATAATTATTATATATATATATAAGAGAGCTCGTGAGGGGAAAAAGGAGAGGAAGGGGACGGGGGAGACTTCCACGAACCCGGGAACCACCGTCAGCTGAACCTCCGCCGGAACAACCGCAGCAGGAACCGGAAGTACCATCTGATTACTCGGAGTTATCGGAACACGAAGATGAAAGAAGTGAAGATAACAATCATACAGTGGAAATTCTAAATGTAGTGAACAAGCCACAACTCGATGAAACCCTAACTCAAGATCCTTCAAAGGAGGCACAAAGAAAGTTATGGGTTGACGTGATAAGCAATAATCGGAAGCCAAACAATGGTATGCATCTTGATTTCATTGCTCCAAAAATTGTTAATGGTGAAGTTGTTGTAGAAATAGAGGAATCTGATATAGAATCTGAAGTGAACTACTGGAAATGTGCTCTTATTATGTATGTCCTAGGAGGAGAATTGAGTATGAATATGGTTAAACAATTCATGATGAAGAATTGGAATACTGTGCAATTACCAGATCTATTGTACCATGATGATGGTTATTTTCACATGAGGTTCAAATCGTTCAAGGAGAAGGAGAACTCGGTAGAATGGTACCCTGTGATGGTTGGTAACAAAGCTGTACCAAGGGCTTGTTAATGCCTTTGGTTAGCCTGTCATAAGAAGCTTGCCACAAAAGCGAGACTCTTGAAATGGGGAATGATAAATGATAAGCAATGTTGTTTTTGTAGTGCTAGTGAAGATATAAACCACTTGCTCTTTGATTGTGGGATGATGAGAGAGATTTGGATGAGAATCTTGAAGTGGCTGCAAGTTGATCATGTGCCTAAACAATGGGATGATGAGTTGGCCTGGGCAACTACTTACTGCAAAGGCAAGGGTGCGAAAGTTGGTTTGATGAAGATTGCTTTGGCAGAAGCTGTGTATCATTGTTGGAACTATAGAAACTCAAAGGGCTTTAATAGAGATAGTTATGAAAGGATTGACGATATTATAAATAGCATTATAGACAAAATTATTCAAAGAGGGAGGAGATATAGGAAATATAGAAGTAAAATAACTTTACTTATGATGTAAGTTCTTTGGTGGGTTGGATCTCCGATCACCTTTGTATTATCGGTTTTTGAATTAATTCATTTTATTTGTTCAAAAAAAAAATATTATTATTATTATAATAATAATAATAATAATAATAATAATTATTATTATTATTATTATAAAAATAATAATAATAATAATAATAATAATAATAATTATTATTATTATTATTATAATTATAATTATTATAATAATAATAATAATAATAATAATTATTATTATTATTATTATTATTATTATTATTATTATATATATAAGAGTGCTCATGAGGGGAAAAAGGAGAGGAAGGGGATGGGGGAGACCTCCACGAACCCGGGAACCACCGTCAGCTGAACCTCCGCCGGAACAACCGCAGCAGGAACCCGAAGTACCATCGGATTACTCGGAGTAATCGGAACCCGAAGATGAAAGAAGTGAAGATAGCAATCATACAGTGGAAATTCCAAATGTAGTGAACAAGCCACAACTCGATGAAACCTTAACTCAAGATCCTTCAAAGGAGGCACCAAGAAAGCTATGGGTTGACGTGTTAAGCAATAATCGGAAGCCAAACAATGGTATGCATCTTGATTTCATTGCTCCAAAAATTGTTAATGGTGAAGTTGTTGTAGAAATAGAGGAATCTGATATAGAATCTGAGGTGAACTACTGGAAATGTGCTCTTATTATGTATGTCCTAGGAGGAGAATTGAGTATGAATATGGTTAAATAATTCATGATGAAGAATTGGAATACTGTGCAATTACCAGATCTATTGTACCATGATGATGGTTATTTTCTCATGACGTTCAAATCGTTCAAGGAGAAGGAGAACTCGGTTGAATGGTACCCTGTGATGGCTGGTAACAAAGCTATACCAAGGGCTTGTTTATGCCTTTGGTTAGCCTGTCATAAGAAGCTTGCCACAAAAGCGAGACTCTTGAAATAGGGAATGATAAATGATAAGCAATGCTATTTTTGTAGTGCTAGTGAAGATATAAACCACTTGCTCTTTGATTGTGGGATGATGAGAGAGATTTGGATGAGAATCCTGAAGTGGCTGCAAGTTGATCATGTGCCTAAACAATGGGATGATGAGTTGGCCTGGGCAACTAGTTACTGCAAAGGCAAGGGTGCGAAAGTTGGTTTGATGAAGATTGCTTTGGCAGAAGCTGTGTATCATTGTTGGAACTATAGAAACTCAAAGGGCTTTAATAGAGATAGTAATGAAAGGATTGACGATATTATAAATAGCATTATAGACAAAATTATTCAAAGAGGGAGGAGATATAGGAAATATAGAAGTAAAATAACTTTACTTATGATGTAAGTTCTTTGGTGGGTTGGATCTCCGATCACCTTTGTATTATCGGTTTTTGAATTAATTCATTTTATTGGTTCAAAAAAAAAAATATTATTATTATTATAATAATAATATTAATAATAATAATAATTATTATTATTATAATAATAATAATAATAATAATAATAATAATAATAATAATAATAATAATTATTATTATTATTATTATTATATATATAAGAGTGCTCATGAGGGGAAAAAGGAGAGGAAGGGGATGGGGGAGACCTCCACGAACCCGGGAACCACCGTCAGCTGAACCTCCGCCGGAACAACCGCAGCAGGAACCGGAAGTACCATCGGATTACTCGGAGTTATCGGAACACGAAGATGAAAGAAGTGAAGATAGCAATCATACAGTGGAAATTCTAAATGTAGTGAACAAGCCACAACTCGATGAAACCCTAACTCAAGATCCTTCAAAGGAGGCACCAAGAAAGTTATGGGTTGACGTGTTAAGCAATAATCGGAAGCCAAACAATGGTATGCATCTTGATTTCATTGCTCCAAAAATTGTTAATGGTGAAGTTGTTGTAGAAATAGAGGAATCTGATATAGAATCTGAAGTGAACTACTGGAAATGTGCTCTTATTATGTATGTCCTAGGAGGAGAATTGAGTATGAATATGGTTAAACAATTCATGATGAAGAATTGGAATACTGTGCAATTACCAGATCTATTGTACCATGATGATGGTTATTTTCTCATGACGTTCAAATCGTTCAAGGAGAAGGAGAACTCGGTTGAATGGTACCTTGTGATGGCTGGTAACAAAGCTATACCAAGGGCTTGTTTATGCCTTTGGTTAGCTTGTCATAAGAAGCTTGCCACAAAAGCGAGACTCTTGAAATGGGGAATGATAAATGATAAGCAATGTTGTTTTTGTAGTGCTAGTGAAGATATAAACCACTTGCTCTTTGATTGTGGGATGATGAGAGAGATTTGGATGAGAATCTTGAAGTGGCTGCAAGTTGATCATGTGCCTAAACAATGGGATGATGAGTTGGCCTGGGCAACTAGTTACTGCAAAGGCAAGGGTGCGAAAGTTGGTTTGATGAAGATTGCTTTGGCAGAAGCTGTGTATCATTGTTGGAACTATAGAAACTCAAAGGGCTTTAATAGAGTAAGTTATGAAAGAATTGACGATATTATAAATAGCATTATAGACAAAATTATTCAAAGAGGGAGGAGATATAGGAAATATAGAAGTAAAATAACTTTACTTATGATGTAAGTTCTTTGGTGGGTTGGATCTCCGATCACCTTTGTATTATCGGTTTTTGAATTAATTCATTTTATTGGTTAAAAAAAAAAATATTATTATTATTATAATAATAATATTAATAATAATAATAATTATTATTATTATTATAAAAATAATAATAATAATAATAATAATAATAATTATAATAATAATAATAATAATAATAATAATAATTATTATTATTATTATTATATATATAAGAGTGCTCATGAGGGGAAAAAGGAGAGGAATGGGATGGGGGAGACCTCTACGAACCCGGGAACCACCGTCAGCTGAACCTCCGCCGGAACAACCGCAGCAGGAACCGGAAGTACCATCGGATTACTCGGAGTAATCGGAACCCGAAGATGAAAGAAGTGAAGAAAGCAATCATACAGTGGAAATTCCAAATGTAGTGAACAAGCCACAACTCGATGAAACCCTAACTCAAGATCCTTCAAAGGAGGCACCAAGAAAGTTATGGGTTGACGTGATAAGCAATAATCGGAAGCCAAACAATGGTATGCATCTTGATTTCATTGCTCCAAAAATTGTTAATGGTGAAGTTGTTGTAGAAATAGAGGAATCTGATATAGAATCTGAAGTGAACTACTGGAAATGTGCTCTTACTATGTATGTCCGAGGAGGAGAATTGAGTATGAATATGGTTAAACAATTCATGATGAAGAATTGGAATACTGTGCAATTACCAGATCTATTGTACCATGATGATGGTTATTTTCTCATGACGTTCAAATCGTTCAAGGAGAAGGAGAACTCGGTTGAATGGTACCCTGTGATGGCTGGTAACAAAGCTATACCAAGGGCTTGTTTATGCCTTTGGTTAGCCTGTCATAAGAAGCTTGCCACAAAAGCGAGACTCTTGAAATGGGGAATGATAAATGATAAGCAATGCTATTTTTGTAGTGCTAGTGAAGATATAAACCACTTGCTCTTTTATTGTGGGATGATGAGAGAGATTTGGATGAGAATCCTGAAGTGGCTGCAAGTTGATCATGTGCCTAAACAATGGGATGATGAGTTGGCCTGGGCAAATACTTACTGCAAAGGCAAGGGTGCGAAAGTTGGTTTGATGAAGATTGCTTTGGCAGAAGCTGTGTATCATTGTTGGAACTATAGAAACTCAAAGTGCTTTAATAGAGATAGTTATGAAAGGATTGACGATATTATAAATAGCATTATAGACAAAATTATTCAAAGAGGGAGGGGATATAGGAAATATAGAAGTAAAATAACTTTACTTATGATGTAAGTTCTTTGGTGGGTTGGATCTCCGATCAGCTTTGTATTATCGGTTTTTGAATTAATTCATTTTATTGGTTAAAAAAAAAATATTATTATAATAATAATAATAATAATAATAATTATTATTATTATTATTATTATTATTATTATAAAAATAATAATAATAATAATAATAATTATTATAATAATAATAATAATAATAATTATTATTATTATTATTATTATAATTATAATAATAATAATAATAATAATAATTATTATTATTATTATTATTATATATATAAGAGTGCTCATGTGGGGAAAAAGGAGAGGAAGGGGACGGGGGAGACCTCCACGAACCCGGGAACCACCGTCAGCTGAACCTCCGTCGGAACAACCGCAGCAGGAACCAGAAGTACCATCGGATTACTCGGAGTAATCGGAACCCGAAGATGAAAGAAGTGAAGATAGCAATCATACAGTGGAAATTCCAAATGTAGTGAACAAGCCACAACTCGATGAAACCATAACTCAAGATCCTTCAAAGGAGGCACCTAGAAAGTTATGGGTTGACGTGTTAAGCAATAATCGGAAGCCAAACAATGGTATGCATCTTGATTTCATTGCTCCAAAAATTGTTAATGGTGAAGTTGTTGTAGAAATTGAGGAATCTGATATAGAATCTGAAGTGAACTACTGGAAATGTGCTCTTATTATGTATGTCCTAGGAGGAGAATTGAGTATGAATATGGTTAAACAATTCATGATGAAGAATTGGAATACTGTGCAATTACCAGATCTATTGTACCATGATGATGGTTATTTTCACATGAGGTTCAAATCGTTCAAGGAGAAGGAGAACTTGGTAGAATGGTACCCTGTGATGGTTGGTAACAAAGCTATACCAAGGGCTTGTTTATGCCTTTGGTTAGCCTGTCATAAGAAGCTTGCCACAAAAGCGAGACTCTTGAAATGGGGAATGATAAATGATAAGCAATGTTGTTTTTGTAGTGCTAGTGAAGATATAAACCACTTGCTCTTTGATTGTGGGATGATGAGAGATATTTGGATGAGAATCTTGAAGTGGCTGCAAGTTGATCATGTGCCTAAACAATGGGATGATGAGTTGGCCTGGGCAACTACTTACTGTAAAGGCAAGGGTGCGAAAGCTGGTTTGATGAAGATTGCTTTGGCAGAAGCTGTGTATCATTGTTGGAACTATAGAAACTCAAAGTGCTTTAATAGAGATAGTTATGAAAGGATTGACGATATTATAAATAGCATTATTGACAAAATTATTCAAAGAGGGAGGGGATATAGGAAATATAAAAGTAAAATAACTTTACTTATGATGTAAGTTCTTTGGTGGGTTGGATCTCGGATCACCTTTGTATTATCGGTTTTTGAATTAATTCATTTTATTGGTTAAAAAAAAAAAATTATTATTATTATAATAATAATAATAATAATAAAAATAATAATAATAATAATAATAATCATTATTATTATTATTATAAAAATAATAATAATAATAATAATAATAATTATTATTATTATTATAAAAATAATAATAATAATAATAATAATAATAATTATTATTATTATTATTATTATAATTATAATAATTATAATAATAATAATAATAATTATTATTATAATAATAATAATAATAGTAATAATAATAATAATAATAATAATAATAATTATTATTATATATATATATAAGAGAGCTCGTGAGGGGAAAAAGGAGAGGAAGGGGACGGGGGAGACTTCCACGAACCCGGGAACCACCGTCAGCTGAACCTCCGCCGGAACAACCGCAGCAGGAACCGGAAGTACCATCAGATTACTCGGAGTTATCGGAACACGAAGATGAAAGAAGTGAAGATAACAATCATACAGTGGAAATTCTAAATGTAGTGAACAAGCCACAACTCGATGAAACCCTAACTCAAGATCCTTCAAAGGAGGCACAAAGAAAGTTATGGGTTGACGTGATAAGCAATAATCGGAAGCCAAACAATGGTATGCATCTTGATTTCATTGCTCCAAAAATTGTTAATGGTGAAGTTGTTGTAGAAATAGAGGAATCTGATATAGAATCTGAAGTGAACTACTGGAAATGTGCTCTTATTATGTATGTCCTAGGAGGAGAATTGAGTATGAATATGGTTAAACAATTCATGATGAAGAATTGGAATACTGTGCAATTACCAGATCTATTGTACCATGATGATGGTTATTTTCACATGAGGTTCAAATCGTTCAAGGAGAAGGAGAACTCGGTAGAATGGTACCCTGTGATGGTTGGTAACAAAGCTGTACCAAGGGCTTGTTAATGCCTTTGGTTAGCCTGTCATAAGAAGCTTGCCACAAAAGCGAGACTCTTGAAATGGGGAATGATAAATGATAAGCAATGTTGTTTTTGTAGTGCTAGTGAAGATATAAACCACTTGCTCTTTGATTGTGGGATGATGAGAGAGATTTGGATGAGAATCTTGAAGTGGCTGCAAGTTGATCATGTGCCTAAACAATGGGATGATGAGTTGGCCTGGGCAACTACTTACTGCAAAGGCAAGGGTGCGAAAGTTGGTTTGATGAAGATTGCTTTGGCAGAAGCTGTGTATCATTGTTGGAACTATAGAAACTCAAAGGGCTTTAATAGAGATAGTTATGAAAGGATTGACGATATTATAAATAGCATTATAGACAAAATTATTCAAAGAGGGAGGAGATATAGGAAATATAGAAGTAAA
>JALAZF010000902.1:847500-872500 GCA_022829125.1 Lathyrus tuberosus
TGGGCAACTATTTACTGCAAAGGCAAGGGTGCGAAAGTTGGTTTGATGAAGATTGCTTTGGCAGAAGCTGTGTATCATTGTTGGAACTATAGAAACTCAAAGGGCTTTAATAGAGATAGTTATAAAAGGATTGACGATATTATAAATAGCATTATAGACAAAATTATTCAAAGAGGGAGGAGATATAGGAAATATAGAAGTAAAATAACTTTACTTATGATGTAAGTTCTTTGGTGGGTTGGATCTCCGATCACCTTTGTATTATCGGTTTTTGAATTAATTCATTTTATTGGTTCAAAAAAAAAAATATTATTATTATTATAATAATAATATTAATAATAATAATAATAATAATTATTATTATTATAAAAAAAATAATAATAATAATAATAATAATAATAATTATTATTATTATTATAATAATAATAATAATAATAATAATTATTATTATTATTATTATTATAATAATAATAATAATAATAATAATTATTATTATTATATATATAAGAGTGCTCATGAGGGGAAAAAGGAGAGGAAGGGGATGGGGGAGACCTCCACGAACCCGGGAACCACCGTCAGCTGAACCTCCGCCGGAACAACCGCAGCAGGAACCGGAAGTACCATCGGATTACTCGGAGTAATCGGAACCCGAAGATGAAAGAAGTGAAGATAGCAATCATACAGTGGAAATTCCAAATGTAGTGAACAAGCCACAACTCGATGCAACCTTAACTCAAGATCCTTCAAAGGAGGCACCAAGAAAGGTATGGGTTGACGTGTTAAGCAATAATCGGAAGCCAAACAATGGTATGCATCTTGATTTCATTGCTCCAAAAATTGTTAATGGTGAAGTTGTTGTAGAAATAGATGAATCTGATATAGAATCTGAAGTGAACTACTGGAAATGTGCTCTTATTATGTATGTCCTAGGAGGAGAATTGAGTATGAATATGGTTAAACAATTCATGATGAAGAATTGGAATACTGTGCAATTACCAGATCTATTGTACCATGATGATGGTTATTTTCACATGAGGTTCAAATCGTTCAAGGAGAAGGAGAACTCGGTAGACTGGTACCCTGTGATGGTTGGTAACAAAGCTATACCAAGGGCTTGTTAATGCCTTTGGTTAGCCTGTCATAAGAAGCTTGCCACAAAAGCGAGACTCTTGAAATGGGGAATGATAAATGATAAGCAATGTTGTTTTTGTAGTGCTAGTGAAGATATAAACCACTTGCTCTTTGATTGTGGGATGATGAGAGAGATTTGGATGAGAATCTTGAAGTGGCTGCAAGTTGATCATGTTCCTAAACAATGGGATGATGAGTTGGCCTGGGCAACTAGTTACTGCAAAGGCAAGGGTGCGAAAGTTGGTTTGATGAAGATTGCTTTGGCAGAAGCTGTGTATCATTGTTGGAACTATAGAAACTCAAAGTGCTTTAATAGAGATAGTTATGAAAGGATTGACGATATTATAAATAGCATTATAGACAAAATTATTCAAAGAGGGAGGGGATATAGGAAATATAGAAGTAAAATAACTTTACTTATGATGTAAGTTCTTTGGTGGGTTGGATCTCGGATCACCTTTGTATTATCGGTTTTTTAATGGTTCAAAAAAAAATATTATTATTATAATAATAATAATAATAATAATTATTATTATTATTATTATTATAAAAATAATAATAATAATAATAATAATTATTATTATTATTATTATTATAAAAAAAAAAAAAATAATAATAATTATTATTATTATTATAATTATAATAATAATAATAATAATAATAATAATTATTATTATATATATAAGAGAGCTCGTGAGGGGAAAAAGGAGACGAAGGGGACGGGGGAGACTTCCACGAACCCGGGAACCTCCGTCAGCTGAACCTCCGCCGGAACAACCGCAGCAGGAACCGAAAGTACCATCAGATTACTCGGAGTTATCGGAACACGAAGATGAAAGAAGTGAAGATAACAATCATACAGTGGAAATTCTAAATGTAGTGAACAAGCCACAACTCGATGAAACCCTAACTCAAGATCCTTCAAAGGAGGCACCAAGAAAGTTATGGGTTGACGTGATAAGCAATATTCGGAAGCCAAACAATGGTATGCATCTTGATTTCATTGCTCCAAAAATTGTTAATGGTGAAGTTGTGGTAGAAATAGAGGAATCTGATATAGAATCTGAAGTGAACTACTGGAAATGTGCTCTTACTATGTATGTCCGAGGAGGAGAATTGAGTATGAATATGGTTAAACAATTCATGATGAAGAATTGGAATACTGTGCAATTACCAGATCTATTGTACCATGATGATGGTTATTTTCTCATGACGTTCAAATCGTTCAAGGAGAAGGAGAACTCGGTTGAATGGTACCCTGTGATGGCTGGTAACAAAGCTATACCAAGGGCTTGTTTATGCCTTTGGTTAGCCTGTCATAAGAAGCTTGCCACAAAAGCGAGACTCTTGAAATGGGGAATGATAAATGATAAGCAATGCTATTTTTGTAGTGCTAGTGAAGATATAAACCACTTGCTCTTTGATTGTGGGATGATGAGAGAGATTTGGATGAGAATCCTGAAGTGGCTGCAAGTTGATCATGTGCCTAAACAATGGGATGATGAGTTGGCCTGGGCAAATACTTACTGCAAAGGCAAGGGTGCGAAAGTTGGTTTGATGAAGATTGCTTTGGCAGAAGCTGTGTATCATTGTTGGAACTATAGAAACTCAAAGTGCTTTAATAGAGATAGTTATGAAAGGATTGACGATATTATAAATAGCATTATAGACAAAATTATTCAAAGAGGGAGGGGATATAGGAAATATAGAAGTAAAATAACTTTACTTATGATGTAAGTTCTTTGGTGGGTTGGATCTCCGATCACCTTTGTATTATCGGTTTTTGAATTAAATCATTTTATTGGTTAAAAAAAAAATTATTATTATAATAATAATAATAATAATAATAATTATTATTATTATTATTATAAAAATAATAATAATAATAATAATAATTATTATAATAATAATAATAATAATAATAATAATAATTATTATTATTATTATTATAATAATAATAATAATAATAATAATAATAATAATTATTATTATTATTATTATTATATATATAAGAGTGCTCATGTGGGGAAAAAGGAGAGGAAGGGGACGGGGGAGACCTCCACGAACCCGGGAACCACCGTCAGCTGAACCTCCGCCGGAACAACCGCAGCAGGAACCGGAAGTACCATCGGATTACTCGGAGTAATCGGAACCCGAAGATGAAAGAAGTGAAGATAGCAATCATATAGTGGAAATTCCAAATGTAGTGAACAAGCCACAACTCGATGAAACCTTAACTCAAGATCCTTCAAAGGAGGCACCAAGAAAGTTATGGGTTGACGTGTTAAGCAATAATCGGAAGCCAAACAATGGTATGCATCTTGATTTCATTGCTCCAAAAATTGTTAATGGTGAAGTTGTTGTAGAAATAGAGGAATCTGATATAGAATCTGAAGTGAACTACTGGAAATGTGCTCTTATTATGTATGTCCTAGGAGGAGAATTGAGTATGAATATGGTTAAACAATTCATGATGAAGAATTGGAATACTGTGCAATTACCAGATCTATTGTACCATGATGATGGTTATTTTCACATGAGGTTCAAATCGTTCAAGGAGAAGGAGAACTCGGTAGAATGGTACCCTGTGATGGTTGGTAACAAAGCTATACCAAGGGCTTGTTAATGCCTTTGGTTAGCCTGTCATAAGAAGCTTGCCACAAAAGCGAGACTCTTGAAATGGGGAATGATAAATGATAAGCAATGTTGTTTTTGTAGTGCTAGTGAAGATATAAACCACTTGCTATTTGATTGTGGGATGATGAGAGAGATTTGGATGAGAATCTTGAAGTGGCTGCAAGTTGATCATGTGCCTAAACAATGGGATGATGAGTTGGCCTGGGCAACTACTTACTGCAAAGGCAAGGGTGCGAAAGTTGGTTTGATGAAGATTGCTTTGGCAGAAGCTGTGTATCATTGTTGGAACTATAGAAACTCAAAGTGCTTTAATAGAGATAGTTATGAAAGGATTGACGATGTTATAAATAGGATTATAGACAAAATTATTCAAAGAGGGAGGGGATATAGGAAATATAGAAGTAAAATAACTTTACTTATGATGTAAGTTCTTTGGTGGGTTGGATCTCCGATCACCTTTGTATTATCGGTTTTTGAATTAATTCATTTTATTGGTTAAAAAAAAAATATTATTATAATAATAATAATAATAATAATAATAATTATAATAATAATAATAATAATAATTATTATTATTATTATTATAATTATAATAATAATAATAATAATAATAATAATAATAATAATAATTATTATTATTATATATATAAGAGTGCTCATGTGGGGAAAAAGGAGAGGAAGGGGACGGGGGAGACCTCCACGAACCCGGGAACCACCGTCAGCTGAACCTCCGTCGGAACAACCGCAGCAAGAACCAGAAGTACCATCGGATTACTCGGAGTAATCGGAACCCGAAGATGAAAGAAGTGAAGATAGCAATCATACAGTGGAAATTCCAAATGTAGTGAACAAGCCACAACTCGATGAAACCTTAACTCAAGATCCTTCAAAGGAGGCACCTAGAAAGTTATGGGTTGACGTGTTAAGCAATAATCGGAAGCCAAACAATGGTATGCATCTTGATTTCATTGCTCCAAAAATTGTTAATGGTGAAGTTGTTGTAGAAATAGAGGTATCTGATATAGAATCTGAAGTGAACTACTGGAAATGTGCTCTTATTATGTATGTCCTAGGAGGAGAATTGAGTATGAATATGGTTAAACAATTCATGATGAAGAATTGGAATACTGTGCAATTACCAGATCTATTGTACCATGATGATGGTTATTTTCACATGAGGTTCAAATCGTTCAAGGAGAAGGAGAACTCGGTAGAATGGTACCCTGTGATGGTTGGTAACAAAGCTATACCAAGGGCTTGTTAATGCCTTTGGTTAGCCTGTCATAAGAAGCTTGCCACAAAAGCGAGACTCTTGAAATGGGGAATGATAAATGATAAGCAATGTTGTTTTTGTAGTGCTAGTGAAGATATAAACCACTTGCTCTTTGATTGTGGGATGATGAGAGAGATTTGGATGAGAATCTTGAAGTGGCTGCAAGTTGATCATGTGCCTAAACAATGGGATGATGAGTTGGCCTGGGCAACTAGTTACTGCAAAGGCAAGGGTGCGAAAGTTGGTTTGATGAAGATTGCTTTGGCAGAAGCTGTGTATCATTGTTGGAACTATAGAAACTCAAAGTGCTTTAATAGAGATAGTTATGAAAGGATTGACGATATTATAAATAGCATTATAGACAAAATTATTCAAAGAGGGAGGGGATATAGGAAATATAGAAGTAAAATAACTTTACTTATGATGTAAGTTCTTTGGTGGGTTGGATCTCGGATCACCTTTGTATTATCGGTTTTTGAATTAATTCATTTTATTGGTTAAAAAAAAATATTATTATTATAATAATAATAATAATAATTATTATTATTATTATTATTATTATTATTATAAAAATAATAATAATAATAATAATAATAATAATAATAATAATAATTATTATTATAATAATAATAATAATAATTATTATTATTATTATAATAATAATAATAATAATAATTATTATTATTATTATTATTATTATATATATAAGAGTGCTCATGAGGGGAAAAAGGAGAGGAAGGGGATGGGGGAGACCTCCACGAACCCGGGAACCACCGTCAGCTGAACCTCCGCCGGAACAACCGCAGCAGGAACCGGAAGTACCATCGGATTACTCGGAGTAATCGGAACCCGAAGATGAAAGAAGTGAAGATAGCAATCATACAGTGGAAATTCCAAATGTAGTGAACAAGCCACAACTCGATGCAACCTTAACTCAAGATCCTTCAAAGGAGGCACCAAGAAAGGTATGGGTTGACGTGTTAAGCAATAATCGGAAGCCAAACAATGGTATGCATCTTGATTTCATTGCTCCAAAAATTGTTAATGGTGAAGTTGTTGTAGAAATAGAGGAATATGATATAGAATCTGAAGTGAACTACTGGAAATGTGCTCTTATTATGTATGTCCTAGGAGGAGAATTGAGTATGAATATGGTTAAACAATTCATGATGAAGAATTGGAATACTGTGCAATTACCAGATCTATTGTACCATGATGATGGTTATTTTCACAAGAGGTTCAAATCGTTCAAGGAGAAGGAGAACTCGGTAGAATGGTACCCTGTGATGGTTGGTAACAAAGCTATACCAAGGGCTTGTTAATGCCTTTGGTTAGCCTGTCATAAGAAGCTTGCCACAAAAGCCAGACTCTTGAAATGGGGAATGATAAATGATAAGCAATGTTGTTTTTGTAGTGCTAGTGAAGATATAAACCACTTGCTCTTTGATTGTGGGATGATGAGAGAGATTTGGATGAGAATCTTGAAGTGGCTGCAAGTTGATCATGTGCCTAAACAATGGGATGATGAGTTGGCCTGGGCAACTAGTTACTGCAAAGGCAAGGGTGCGAAAGTTGGTTTGATGAAGATTGCTTTGGCAGAAGCTGTGTATCATTGTTGGAACTATAGAAACTCAAAGTGCTTTAATAGAGATAGTTATGAAAGGATTGACGATATTATAAATAGCATTATAGACAAAATTATTCAAAGAGGGAGGGGATATAGGAAATATAGAAGTAAAATAACTTTACTTATGATGTAAGTTCTTTGGTGGGTTGGATCTCGGATCACCTTTGTATTATCGGTTTTTTAATGGTTCAAAAAAAAATATTATTATTATAATAATAATAATAATAATAATAATAATAATAATAATTATTATTATTATTATAAAAATAATAATAATAATAATAATAATAATAATAATTATTATTATTATTATATAAAAAAAATAATAATAATAATAATTATTATTATTATAATTATAATAATAATAATAATAATAATAATTATTATTATTATTATATATATATAAGAGAGCTCGTGAGGGGAAAAAGGAGACGAAGGGGACGGGGGAGACTTCCACGAACCCGGGAACCTCCGTCAGCTGAACCTCCGCCGGAACAACCGCAGCAGGAACCGAAAGTACCATCAGATTACTCGGAGTTATCGGAACACGAAGATGAAAGAAGTGAAGATAACAATCATACAGTGGAAATTCTAAATGTAGTGAACAAGCCACAACTCGATGAAACCCTAACTCAAGATCCTTCAAAGGAGGCACCAAGAAAGTTATGGGTTGACGTGATAAGCAATATTCGGAAGCCAAACAATGGTATGCATCTTGATTTCATTGCTCCAAAAATTGTTAATGGTGAAGTTGTGGTAGAAATAGAGGAATCTGATATAGAATCTGAAGTGAACTACTGGAAATGTGCTCTTACTATGTATGTCCGAGGAGGAGAATTGAGTATGAATATGGTTAAACAATTCATGATGAAGAATTGGAATACTGTGCAATTACCAGATCTATTGTACCATGATGATGGTTATTTTCTCATGACGTTCAAATCGTTCAAGGAGAAGGAGAACTCGGTTGAATGGTACCCTGTGATGGCTGGTAACAAAGCTATACCAAGGGCTTGTTTATGCCTTTGGTTAGCCTGTCATAAGAAGCTTGCCACAAAAGCGAGACTCTTGAAATGGGGAATGATAAATGATAAGCAATGCTATTTTTGTAGTGCTAGTGAAGATATAAACCACTTGCTCTTTGATTGTGGGATGATGAGAGAGATTTGGATGAGAATCCTGAAGTGGCTGCAAGTTGATCATGTGCCTAAACAATGGGATGATGAGTTGGCCTGGGCAAATACTTACTGCAAAGGCAAGGGTGCGAAAGTTGGTTTGATGAAGATTGCTTTGGCAGAAGCTGTGTATCATTGTTGGAACTATAGAAACTCAAAGTGCTTTAATAGAGATAGTTATGAAAGGATTGACGATATTATAAATAGCATTATAGACAAAATTATTCAAAGAGGGAGGGGATATAGGAAATATAGAAGTAAAATAACTTTACTTATGATGTAAGTTCTTTGGTGGGTTGGATCTCCGATCACCTTTGTATTATCGGTTTTTGAATTAATTCATTTTATTGGTTAAAAAAAAAATATTATTATTATAATAATAATAATAATAATAATAATAATAATTATTATTATTATAAAAATAATAATAATAATAATAATAATTATTATTATAATAATAATAATAATAATAATTATTATTATTATTATTATAATAATAATAATAATAATAATAATAATAATTATTATTATTATTATATATATAAGAGTGCTCATGTGGGGAAAAAGGAGAGGAAGGGGACGGGGGAGACCTCCACGAACCCGGGAACCACCGTCAGCTGAACCTCCGCCGGAACAACCGCAGCAGGAACCGGAAGTACCATCGGATTACTCGGAGTAATCGGAACCCGAAGATGAAAGAAGTGAAGATAGCAATCATACAGTGGAAATTCCAAATGTAGTGAACAAGCCACAACTCGATGAAACCTTAACTCAAGATCCTTCAAAGGAGGCACCAAGAAAGTTATGGGTTGACGTGTTAAGCAATAATCGGAAGCCAAACAATGGTATGCATCTTGATTTCATTGCTCCAAAAATTGTTAATGGTGAAGTTGTTGTAGAAATAGAGGAATCTGATATAGAATCTGAAGTGAACTACTGGAAATGTGCTCTTATTATGTATGTCCTAGGAGGAGAATTGAGTATGAATATGGTTAAACAATTCATGATGAAGAATTGGAATACTGTGCAATTACCAGATCTATTGTACCATGATGATGGTTATTTTCACATGAGGTTCAAATCGTTCAAGGAGAAGGAGAACTCGGTAGAATGGTACCCTGTGATGGTTGGTAACAAAGCTATACCAAGGGCTTGTTAATGCCTTTGGTTAGCCTGTCATAAGAAGCTTGCCACAAAAGCGAGACTCTTGAAATGGGGAATGATAAATGATAAGCAATGTTGTTTTTGTAGTGCTAGTGAAGATATAAACCACTTGCTATTTGATTGTGGGATGATGAGAGAGATTTGGATGAGAATCTTGAAGTGGCTGCAAGTTGATCATGTGCCTAAACAATGGGATGATGAGTTGGCCTGGGCAACTACTTACTGCAAAGGCAAGGGTGCGAAAGTTGGTTTGATGAAGATTGCTTTGGCAGAAGCTGTGTATCATTGTTGGAACTATAGAAACTCAAAGTGCTTTAATAGAGATAGTTATGAAAGGATTGACGATGTTATAAATAGGATTATAGACAAAATTATTCAAAGAGGGAGGGGATATAGGAAATATAGAAGTAAAATAACTTTACTTATGATGTAAGTTCTTTGGTGGGTTGGATCTCGGATCACCTTTGTATTATCGGTTTTTGAATTAATCCATTTTATTGGTTCAAAAAAAAATATTATTATAATAATAATAATAATAATAATAATAATAATAATAATAATAATAATTATTATTATAATAATAATAATAATAATAATAATAATAATAATTATTATTATTATTATTATAAAAAAAAAATTATTATTATTATAATTATAATAATAATAATAATTATTATTATTATTATTATTATTATTATTATATATATAAGAGAGCTCGTGAGGGGAAAAAGGAGAGGAAGGGGACGGGGGAGACTTCCACGAACCCGGGAACCACCGTCAGCTGAACCTCCGCCGGAACAACCGCAGCAGGAACCGGAAGTACCATCTGATTACTCGGAGTTATCGGAACACGAAGATGAAAGAAGTGAAGATAACAATCATACAGTGGAAATTCTAAATGTAGTGAACAAGCCACAACTCGATGAAACCCTAACGCAAGATCCTTCAAAGGAGGCACCAAGAAAGTTATGGGTTGACGTGATAAGCAATAATCGGAAGCCAAACAATGGTATGCATCTTGATTTCATTGCTCCAAAAATTGTTAATGGTGAAGTTGTTGTAGAAATAGAGGAATCTGATATAGAATCTGAAGCGAACTACTGGAAATGTGCTCTTACTATGTATGTCCGAGGAGGAGAATTGAGTATGAATATGGTTAAACAATTCATGATGAAGAATTGGAATACTGTGCAATTACCAGATCTATTGTACCATGATGATGGTTATTTTCTCATGACGTTCAAATCGTTCAAGGAGAAGGAGAACTCGGTTGAATGGTACCCTGTGATGGCTGGTAACAAAGCTATACCAAGGGCTTGTTTATGCCTTTGGTTAGCCTGTCATAAGAAGCTTGCCACAAAAGCGAGACTCTTGAAATGGGGAATGATAAATGATAAGCAATGCTATTTTTGTAGTGCTAGTGAAGATATAAACCACTTGCTCTTTGATTGTGGGATTATGAGAGAGATTTGGATGAGAATCCTGAAGTGGCTGCAAGTTGATCATGTGCCTAAACAATGGGATGATGAGTTGGCCTGGGCAACTACTTACTGCAAAGGCATGGGTGCGAAAGTTGGTTTGATGAAGATTGCTTTGGCAGAAGCTGTGTATCATTGTTGGAACAATAGAAACTCAAAGTGCCTTAATAGAGATAGTTATGAAAGGATTGACGATGTTATAAATAGGATTATAGACAAAATTATTCAAAGAGGGAGGGGATATAGGAAATATAGAAGTAAAATAACTTTACTTATGATGTAAGTTCTTTGGTGGGTTGGATCTCGGATCACCTTTGTATTATCGGTTTTTGAATTAA
The DNA here is from genome assembly GCA_022829125.1 of Lathyrus tuberosus. Classification (NCBI taxonomy): domain Eukaryota; kingdom Viridiplantae; phylum Streptophyta; class Magnoliopsida; order Fabales; family Fabaceae; genus Lathyrus; species Lathyrus tuberosus. The sequence goes on from JALAZF010000902.1 coordinate 858,324, forward strand.
TTCATTTTATTGGTTCAAAAAAAAATATTATTATTATAATAATAATAATAATAATAATAATAATTATTATTATTATAAAAATAATAATAATAATAATAATAATAATTATTATTATTATTATTATAAAAATAAAAATATAATAATAATAATAATAATAATAATAATTATTATTATAATTATAATAATAATAATTATTATTATTATAATAATAATAATAATAATAATAATAATAATTATTATTATTATTATTATTATATATATATATAAGAGAGCTCGTGAGGGGAAAAAGGAGAGGAAGGGGACGGGGGAGACTTCCACGAACCCGGGAACCACCGTCAGCTGAACCTCCGCCGGAACAACCGCAGCAGGAACCGGAAGTACCATCAGATTACTCGGAGTTATCGGAACACGAAGATGAAAGAAGTGAAGATAACTATCATACAGTGGAAATTCTAAATGTAGTGAACAAGCCACAACTCGATGAAACCCTAACTCAAGATCCTTCAAAGGAGGCACCAAGAAAGTTATGGGTTGACGTGATAAGCAATAATCGGAAGCCAAACAATGGTATGCATCTTGATTTCATTGCTCCAAAAATTGTTAATGGTGAAGTTGTTGTAGAAATAGAGGAATCTGATATAGAATCTGAAGCGAACTACTGGAAATGTGCTCTTACTATGTATGTCCGAGGAGGAGAATTGAGTATGAATATGGTTAAACAATTCATGATGAAAAATTGGAATACTGTGCAATTACCAGATCTATTGTACCATGATGATGGTTATTTTCTCATGACATTCAAATCGTTCAAGGAGAAGGAGAACTCGGTTGAATGGTACCCTGTGATGGCTGGTAACAAAGCTATACCAAGGGCTTGTTTATGCCTTTGGTTAGCCTGTCATAAGAAGCTTGCCACAAAAGCGAGAATCTTGAAATGGGGAATGATAAATGATAAGCAATGCTATTTTTGTAGTGCTAGTGAAGATATAAACCACTTGCTCTTTGATTGTGGGATGATGAGAGAGATTTGGATGAGAATCCTGAAGTGGCTGCAAGTTGATCATGTGCCTAAACAATGGGATGATGAGTAGGCCTGGGCAACTACTTACTGCAAAGGCAAGGGTGCGAAAGTTGGTTTGATGAAGATTGCTTTGGCAGAAGCTGTGTATCATTGTTGGAACTATAGAAACTCAAAGTGCTTTAATAGAGATAGTTATGAAAGGATTGACGATATTATAAATAGCATTATAGACAAAATTATTCAAAGAGGGAGGGGATATAGGAAATATAGAAGTAAAATAACTTTACTTATGATGTAACTTCTTTGGTGGGTTGGATCTCCGATCACCTTTGTATTATCGGTTTTTGAATTAATTCATTTTATTGGTTCAAAAAAAAATTATTATTATTATTATTATAATAATAATAATAATAATAATAATTATTATTATTATTATAAAAATAATAATAATAATAATAATAATAATAATTATTATTATTATTATATATATAAGAGTGCTCATGAGGGGAAAAAGGAGAGGAAGGGGACGGGGGAGGCCTCCACGAACCCGGGAACCACCGTCAGCTGAACCTCCGCCGGAACAACCGCAGCAGGAACCGGAAGTACCATCGAATTACTCGGAGTAATCGGAACCCGAAGATGAAAGAAGTGAAGATAGCAATCATACAGTGGAAACTCCAAATGTAGTGAACAAGCCACAACTCGATGAAACCTTAACTCAAGATCCTTCAAAGGAGGCACCAAGAAAGTTATGGGTTGACGTGTTAAGCAATAATCGGAAGCCAAACAATGGTATGCATCTTGATTTCATTGCTCCAAAAATTGTTAATGGTGAAGTTGTTGTAGAAATAGAGGAATCTGATATAGAATCTGAAGTGAACTACTGGAAATGTGCTCTTATTATGTATGTCCTAGGAGGAGAATTGAGTATGAATATGGTTAAACAATTCATGATGAAGAATTGGAATACTGTGCAATTACCAGATCTATTGTACCATGATGATGGTTATTTTCACATGAGGTTCAAATCGTTCAAAGAGAAGGAGAACTCGGTAGAATGGTACCCTGTGATGGTTGGTAACAAAGCTATACCAAGGGCTTGTTAATGCCTTTGGTTAGCCTGTCATAAGAAGCTTGCCACAAAAGCGAGACTCTTGAAATGGGGAATGATAAATGATAAGCAATGTTGTTTTTGTAGTGCTAGTGAAGATATAAACCACTTGCTATTTGATTGTGGGATGATGAGAGAGATTTGGATGAGAATCTTGAAGTGGCTGCTAGTTGATCATGTGCCTAAACAATGGGATGATGAGTTGGCCTGGGCAACTACTTACTGCAAAGGCAAGGGTGCGAAAGTTGGTTTGATGAAGATTGCTTTGGCAGAAGCTGTGTATCATTGTTGGAACTATAGAAACTCAAAGTGCCTTAATAGAGATAGTTATGAAAGGATTGACGATGTTATAAATAGGATTATAGACAAAATTATTCAAAGAGGGAGGGGATATAGAAAATATAGAAGTAAAATAACTTTACTTATGATGTAAGTTCTTTGGTGGGTTGGATCTCGGATCACCTTTGTATTATCGGTTTTTGAATTAATCCATTTTATTGGTTCAAAAAAAAATATTATTATAATAATAATAATAATAATAATAATAATAATAATAATTATTATTATTATAATAATAATAATAATAATAATAATAATAATAATTATTATTATTATTATAAAAAAAAAATTATTATTATTATAATTATAATAATAATAATAATAATAATAATAATTATTATTATTATTATTATTATATATATAAGAGAGCTCGTGAGGGGAAAAAGGAGAGGAAGGGGACGGGGGAGACTTCCACGAACCCGGGAACCACCGTCAGCTGAACCTCCGCCGGAACAACCGCAGCAGGAACCAGAATTACCATCTGATTACTCGGAGTTATGGGAACACGAAGATGAAAGAAGTGAAGATAACAATCATACAGTGGAAATTCTAAATGTAGTGAACAAGCCACAACTCGATGAAACCCTAACGCAAGATCCTTCAAAGGAGGCACCAAGAAAGTTATGGGTTGACGTGATAAGCAATAATCGGAAGCCAAACAATGGTATGCATCTTGATTTCATTGCTCCAAAAATTGTTAATGGTGAAGTTGTTGTAGAAATAGAGGAATCTGATATAGAATCTGAAGCGAACTACTGGAAATGTGCTCTTACTATGTATGTCCGAGGAGGAGAATTGAGTATGAATATGGTTAAACAATTCATGATGAAGAATTGGAATACTGTGCAATTACCAGATCTATTGTACCATGATGATGGTTATTTTCTCATGACGTTCAAATCGTTCAAGGAGAAGGAGAACTCGGTTGAATGGTACCCTGTGATGGCTGGTAACAAAGCTATACCAAGGGCTTGTTTATGCCTTTGGTTAGCCTGTCATAAGAAGCTTGCCACAAAAGCGAGACTCTTGAAATGGGGAATGATAAATGATAAGCAATGCTATTTTTGTAGTGCTAGTGAAGATATAAACCACTTGCTCTTTGATTGTGGGATTATGAGAGAGATTTGGATGAGAATCCTGAAGTGGCTGCAAGTTGATCATGTGCCTAAACAATGGGATGATGAGTTGGCCTGGGCAACTACTTACTGCAAAGGCATGGGTGCGAAAGTTGGTTTGATGAAGATTGCTTTGGCAGAAGCTGTGTATCATTGTTGGAACTATAGAAACTCAAAGTGCCTTAATAGAGATAGTTATGAAAGGATTGACGATGTTATAAATAGGATTATAGACAAAATTATTCAAAGAGGGAGGGGATATAGGAAATATAGAAGTAAAATAACTTTACTTATGATGTAAGTTCTTTGGTGGGTTGGATCTCGGATCACCTTTGTATTATCGGTTTTTGAATTAATTCATTTTATTGGTTCAAAAAAAAATATTATTATAATAATAATAATAATAATAATAATAATTATTATTATTATTATTATAAAAATAATAATAATAATAATAATAATAATAATAATTATTATTATTATAAAAATAAAAATATAATAATAATAATAATAATAATAATTATTATTATTATAATTATAATAATAATAATAATTATTATTATATTAATAATAATAATAATAATAATTATTATTATTATTATTATTATTATTATATATATATATAAGAGAGCTCGTGAGGGGAAAAAGGAGAGGAAGGGGACGGGGGAGACTTCCACGAACCCGGGAACCACCGTCAGCTGAACCTCCGCCGGAACAACCGCAGCAGGAACCGAAAGTACCATCAGATTACTCGGAGTTATCGGAACACGAAGATGAAAGAAGTGAAGATAACAATCATACAGTGGAAATTCTAAATGTAGTGAACAAGCCACAACTCGATGAAACCCTAACTCAAGATCCTTCAAAGGAGGCACCAAGAAAGTTATGGGTTGACGTGATAAGCAATATTCGGAAGCCAAACAATGGTATGCATCTTGATTTCATTGCTCCAAAAATTGTTAATGGTGAAGTTGTGGTAGAAATAGAGGAATCTGATATAGAATCTGAAGTGAACTACTGGAAATGTGCTCTTACTATGTATGTCCGAGGAGGAGAATTGAGTATGAATATGGTTAAACAATTCATGATGAAGAATTGGAATACTGTGCAATTACCAGATCTATTGTACCATGATGATGGTTATTTTCTCATGACGTTCAAATCGTTCAAGGAGAAGGAGAACTCGGTTGAATGGTACCCTGTGATGGCTGGTAACAAAGCTATACCAAGGGCTTGTTTATGCCTTTGGTTAGCCTGTCATAAGAAGCTTGCCACAAAAGCGAGACTCTTGAAATGGGGAATGATAAATGATAAGCAATGCTATTTTTGTAGTGCTAGTGAAGATATAAACCACTTGCTCTTTGATTGTGGGATGATGAGAGAGATTTGGATGAGAATCCTGAAGTGGCTGCAAGTTGATCATGTGCCTAAACAATGGGATGATGAGTTGGCCTGGGCAAATACTTACTGCAAAGGCAAGGGTGCGAAAGTTGGTTTGATGAAGATTGCTTTGGCAGAAGCTGTGTATCATTGTTGGAACTATAGAAACTCAAAGTGCTTTAATAGAGATAGTTATGAAAGGATTGACGATATTATAAATAGCATTATAGACAAAATTATTCAAAGAGGGAGGGGATATAGGAAATATAGAAGTAAAATAACTTTACTTATGATGTAAGTTCTTTGGTGGGTTGGATCTCCGATCACCTTTGTATTATCGGTTTTTGAATTAATTCATTTTATTGGTTAAAAAAAAAATATTATTATTATAATAATAATAATAATAATAATAATAATAATTATTATTATTATAAAAATAATAATAATAATAATAATAATTATTATAATAATAATAATAATAATAATAATTATTATTATTATTATTATAATAATAATAATAATAATAATAATAATAATTATTATTATTATTATATATATAAGAGTGCTCATGTGGGGAAAAAGGAGAGGAAGGGGACGGGGGAGACCTCCACGAACCCGGGAACCACCGTCAGCTGAACCTCCGCCGGAACAACCGCAGCAGGAACCGGAAGTACCATCGGATTACTCGGAGTAATCGGAACCCGAAGATGAAAGAAGTGAAGATAGCAATCATACAGTGGAAATTCCAAATGTAGTGAACAAGCCACAACTCGATGAAACCTTAACTCAAGATCCTTCAAAGGAGGCACCAAGAAAGTTATGGGTTGACGTGTTAAGCAATAATCGGAAGCCAAACAATGGTATGCATCTTGATTTCATTGCTCCAAAAATTGTTAATGGTGAAGTTGTTGTAGAAATAGAGGAATCTGATATAGAATCTGAAGTGAACTACTGGAAATGTGCTCTTATTATGTATGTCCTAGGAGGAGAATTGAGTATGAATATGGTTAAACAATTCATGATGAAGAATTGGAATACTGTGCAATTACCAGATCTATTGTACCATGATGATGGTTATTTTCACATGAGGTTCAAATCGTTCAAGGAGAAGGAGAACTCGGTAGAATGGTACCCTGTGATGGTTGGTAACAAAGCTATACCAAGGGCTTGTTAATGCCTTTGGTTAGCCTGTCATAAGAAGCTTGCCACAAAAGCGAGACTCTTGAAATGGGGAATGATAAATGATAAGCAATGTTGTTTTTGTAGTGCTAGTGAAGATATAAACCACTTGCTATTTGATTGTGGGATGATGAGAGAGATTTGGATGAGAATCTTGAAGTGGCTGCAAGTTGATCATGTGCCTAAACAATGGGATGATGAGTTGGCCTGGGCAACTACTTACTGCAAAGGCAAGGGTGCGAAAGTTGGTTTGATGAAGATTGCTTTGGCAGAAGCTGTGTATCATTGTTGGAACTATAGAAACTCAAAGTGCTTTAATAGAGATAGTTATGAAAGGATTGACGATGTTATAAATAGGATTATAGACAAAATTATTCAAAGAGGGAGGGGATATAGGAAATATAGAAGTAAAATAACTTTACTTATGATGTAAGTTCTTTGGTGGGTTGGATCTCGGATCACCTTTGTATTATCGGTTTTTGAATTAATCCATTTTATTGGTTCAAAAAAAAATATTATTATAATAATAATAATAATAATAATAATAATAATAATAATAATAATTATTATAATAATAATAATAATAATAATAATAATTATTATTATTATTATTATTATAAAAAAAAAATTATTATTATTATAATTATAATAATAATAATAATTATTATTATTATTATTATTATTATTATTATATATATAAGAGAGCTCGTGAGGGGAAAAAGGAGAGGAAGGGGACGGGGGAGACTTCCACGAACCCGGGAACCACCGTCAGCTGAACCTCCGCCGGAACAACCGCAGCAGGAACCGGAAGTACCATCTGATTACTCGGAGTTATCGGAACACGAAGATGAAAGAAGTGAAGATAACAATCATACAGTGGAAATTCTAAATGTAGTGAACAAGCCACAACTCGATGAAACCCTAACGCAAGATCCTTCAAAGGAGGCACCAAGAAAGTTATGGGTTGACGTGATAAGCAATAATCGGAAGCCAAACAATGGTATGCATCTTGATTTCATTGCTCCAAAAATTGTTAATGGTGAAGTTGTTGTAGAAATAGAGGAATCTGATATAGAATCTGAAGCGAACTACTGGAAATGTGCTCTTACTATGTATGTCCGAGGAGGAGAATTGAGTATGAATATGGTTAAACAATTCATGATGAAGAATTGGAATACTGTGCAATTACCAGATCTATTGTACCATGATGATGGTTATTTTCTCATGACGTTCAAATCGTTCAAGGAGAAGGAGAACTCGGTTGAATGGTACCCTGTGATGGCTGGTAACAAAGCTATACCAAGGGCTTGTTTATGCCTTTGGTTAGCCTGTCATAAGAAGCTTGCCACAAAAGCGAGACTCTTGAAATGGGGAATGATAAATGATAAGCAATGCTATTTTTGTAGTGCTAGTGAAGATATAAACCACTTGCTCTTTGATTGTGGGATTATGAGAGAGATTTGGATGAGAATCCTGAAGTGGCTGCAAGTTGATCATGTGCCTAAACAATGGGATGATGAGTTGGCCTGGGCAACTACTTACTGCAAAGGCATGGGTGCGAAAGTTGGTTTGATGAAGATTGCTTTGGCAGAAGCTGTGTATCATTGTTGGAACAATAGAAACTCAAAGTGCCTTAATAGAGATAGTTATGAAAGGATTGACGATGTTATAAATAGGATTATAGACAAAATTATTCAAAGAGGGAGGGGATATAGGAAATATAGAAGTAAAATAACTTTACTTATGATGTAAGTTCTTTGGTGGGTTGGATCTCGGATCACCTTTGTATTATCGGTTTTTGAATTAATTCATTTTATTGGTTCAAAAAAAAATATTATTATTATAATAATAATAATAATAATAATAATAATTATTATTATTATAAAAATAATAATAATAATAATAATAATAATTATTATTATTATTATTATAAAAATAAAAATATAATAATAATAATAATAATAATAATAATTATTATTATTATTATAATAATAATAATTATTATTATTATAATAATAATAATAATAATAATAATAATAATTATTATTATTATTATTATTATATATATATATAAGAGAGCTCGTGAGGGGAAAAAGGAGAGGAAGGGGACGGGGGAGACTTCCACGAACCCGGGAACCACCGTCAGCTGAACCTCCGCCGGAACAACCGCAGCAGGAACCGGAAGTACCATCAGATTACTCGGAGTTATCGGAACACGAAGATGAAAGAAGTGAAGATAACTATCATACAGTGGAAATTCTAAATGTAGTGAACAAGCCACAACTCGATGAAACCCTAACTCAAGATCCTTCAAAGGAGGCACCAAGAAAGTTATGGGTTGACGTGATAAGCAATAATCGGAAGCCAAACAATGGTATGCATCTTGATTTCATTGCTCCAAAAATTGTTAATGGTGAAGTTGTTGTAGAAATAGAGGAATCTGATATAGAATCTGAAGCGAACTACTGGAAATGTGCTCTTACTATGTATGTCCGAGGAGGAGAATTGAGTATGAATATGGTTAAACAATTCATGATGAAAAATTGGAATACTGTGCAATTACCAGATCTATTGTACCATGATGATGGTTATTTTCTCATGACATTCAAATCGTTCAAGGAGAAGGAGAACTCGGTTGAATGGTACCCTGTGATGGCTGGTAACAAAGCTATACCAAGGGCTTGTTTATGCCTTTGGTTAGCCTGTCATAAGAAGCTTGCCACAAAAGCGAGAATCTTGAAATGGGGAATGATAAATGATAAGCAATGCTATTTTTGTAGTGCTAGTGAAGATATAAACCACTTGCTCTTTGATTGTGGGATGATGAGAGAGATTTGGATGAGAATCCTGAAGTGGCTGCAAGTTGATCATGTGCCTAAACAATGGGATGATGAGTAGGCCTGGGCAACTACTTACTGCAAAGGCAAGGGTGCGAAAGTTGGTTTGATGAAGATTGCTTTGGCAGAAGCTGTGTATCATTGTTGGAACTATAGAAACTCAAAGTGCTTTAATAGAGATAGTTATGAAAGGATTGACGATATTATAAATAGCATTATAGACAAAATTATTCAAAGAGGGAGGGGATATAGGAAATATAGAAGTAAAATAACTTTACTTATGATGTAACTTCTTTGGTGGGTTGGATCTCCGATCACCTTTGTATTATCGGTTTTTGAATTAATTCATTTTATTGGTTCAAAAAAAAATTATTATTATTATTATTATTATAATAATAATAATAATAATTATTATTATTATTATTATAAAAATAATAATAATAATAATAATAATAATAATTATTATTATTATTATATATATAAGAGTGCTCATGAGGGGAAAAAGGAGAGGAAGGGGACGGGGGAGGCCTCCACGAACCCGGGAACCACCGTCAGCTGAACCTCCGCCGGAACAACCGCAGCAGGAACCGGAAGTACCATCGAATTACTCGGAGTAATCGGAACCCGAAGATGAAAGAAGTGAAGATAGCAATCATACAGTGGAAACTCCAAATGTAGTGAACAAGCCACAACTCGATGAAACCTTAACTCAAGATCCTTCAAAGGAGGCACCAAGAAAGTTATGGGTTGACGTGTTAAGCAATAATCGGAAGCCAAACAATGGTATGCATCTTGATTTCATTGCTCCAAAAATTGTTAATGGTGAAGTTGTTGTAGAAATAGAGGAATCTGATATAGAATCTGAAGTGAACTACTGGAAATGTGCTCTTATTATGTATGTCCTAGGAGGAGAATTGAGTATGAATATGGTTAAACAATTCATGATGAAGAATTGGAATACTGTGCAATTACCAGATCTATTGTACCATGATGATGGTTATTTTCACATGAGGTTCAAATCGTTCAAAGAGAAGGAGAACTCGGTAGAATGGTACCCTGTGATGGTTGGTAACAAAGCTATACCAAGGGCTTGTTAATGCCTTTGGTTAGCCTGTCATAAGAAGCTTGCCACAAAAGCGAGACTCTTGAAATGGGGAATGATAAATGATAAGCAATGTTGTTTTTGTAGTGCTAGTGAAGATATAAACCACTTGCTATTTGATTGTGGGATGATGAGAGAGATTTGGATGAGAATCTTGAAGTGGCTGCTAGTTGATCATGTGCCTAAACAATGGGATGATGAGTTGGCCTGGGCAACTACTTACTGCAAAGGCAAGGGTGCGAAAGTTGGTTTGATGAAGATTGCTTTGGCAGAAGCTGTGTATCATTGTTGGAACTATAGAAACTCAAAGTGCCTTAATAGAGATAGTTATGAAAGGATTGACGATGTTATAAATAGGATTATAGACAAAATTATTCAAAGAGGGAGGGGATATAGAAAATATAGAAGTAAAATAACTTTACTTATGATGTAAGTTCTTTGGTGGGTTGGATCTCGGATCACCTTTGTATTATCGGTTTTTGAATTAATCCATTTTATTGGTTCAAAAAAAAATATTATTATAATAATAATAATAATAATAATAATAATAATAATTATTATTATTATTATTATAATAATAATAATAATAATAATAATAATAATAATAATTATTATTATTATTATAAAAAAAAAATTATTATTATTATAATTATAATAATAATAATAATAATAATAATAATAATTATTATTATTATTATTATATATATAAGAGAGCTCGTGAGGGGAAAAAGGAGAGGAAGGGGACGGGGGAGACTTCCACGAACCCGGGAACCACCGTCAGCTGAACCTCCGCCGGAACAACCGCAGCAGGAACCAGAATTACCATCTGATTACTCGGAGTTATGGGAACACGAAGATGAAAGAAGTGAAGATAACAATCATACAGTGGAAATTCTAAATGTAGTGAACAAGCCACAACTCGATGAAACCCTAACGCAAGATCCTTCAAAGGAGGCACCAAGAAAGTTATGGGTTGACGTGATAAGCAATAATCGGAAGCCAAACAATGGTATGCATCTTGATTTCATTGCTCCAAAAATTGTTAATGGTGAAGTTGTTGTAGAAATAGAGGAATCTGATATAGAATCTGAAGCGAACTACTGGAAATGTGCTCTTACTATGTATGTCCGAGGAGGAGAATTGAGTATGAATATGGTTAAACAATTCATGATGAAGAATTGGAATACTGTGCAATTACCAGATCTATTGTACCATGATGATGGTTATTTTCTCATGACGTTCAAATCGTTCAAGGAGAAGGAGAACTCGGTTGAATGGTACCCTGTGATGGCTGGTAACAAAGCTATACCAAGGGCTTGTTTATGCCTTTGGTTAGCCTGTCATAAGAAGCTTGCCACAAAAGCGAGACTCTTGAAATGGGGAATGATAAATGATAAGCAATGCTATTTTTGTAGTGCTAGTGAAGATATAAACCACTTGCTCTTTGATTGTGGGATTATGAGAGAGATTTGGATGAGAATCCTGAAGTGGCTGCAAGTTGATCATGTGCCTAAACAATGGGATGATGAGTTGGCCTGGGCAACTACTTACTGCAAAGGCATGGGTGCGAAAGTTGGTTTGATGAAGATTGCTTTGGCAGAAGCTGTGTATCATTGTTGGAACTATAGAAACTCAAAGTGCCTTAATAGAGATAGTTATGAAAGGATTGACGATGTTATAAATAGGATTATAGACAAAATTATTCAAAGAGGGAGGGGATATAGGAAATATAGAAGTAAAATAACTTTACTTATGATGTAAGTTCTTTGGTGGGTTGGATCTCGGATCACCTTTGTATTATCGGTTTTTGAATTAATTCATTTTATTGGTTCAAAAAAAAATATTATTATAATAATAATAATAATAATAATAATTATTATTATTATTATTATAAAAATAATAATAATAATAATAATAATAATAATTATTATTATTATTATAAAAATAAAAATATAATAATAATAATAATAATAATAATTATTATTATTATAATTATAATAATAATAATTATTATTATTATATTAATAATAATAATAATAATAATAATTATTATTATTATTATTATTATTATATATATATATAAGAGAGCTCGTGAGGGGAAAAAGGAGAGGAAGGGGACGGGGGAGACTTCCACGAACCCGGGAACCACCGTCAGCTGAACCTCCGCCGGAACAACCGCAGCAGGAACCGGAAGTACCATCAGATTACTCGGAGTTATCGGAACACGAAGATGAAAGAAGTGAAGATAACTATCATACAGTGGAAATTCTAAATGTAGTGAACAAGCCACAACTCGATGAAACCCTAACTCAAGATCCTTCAAAGGAGGCACCAAGAAAGTTATGGGTTGACGTGATAAGCAATAATCGGAAGCCAAACAATGGTATGCATCTTGATTTCATTGCTCCAAAAATTGTTAATGGTGAAGTTGTTGTAGAAATAGAGGAATCTGATATAGAATCTGAAGCGAACTACTGGAAATGTGCTCTTACTATGTATGTCCGAGGAGGAGAATTGAGTATGAATATGGTTAAACAATTCATGATGAAAAATTGGAATACTGTGCAATTACCAGATCTATTGTACCATGATGATGGTTATTTTCTCATGACATTCAAATCGTTCAAGGAGAAGGAGAACTCGGTTGAATGGTACCCTGTGATGGCTGGTAACAAAGCTATACCAAGGGCTTGTTTATGCCTTTGGTTAGCCTGTCATAAGAAGCTTGCCACAAAAGCGAGAATCTTGAAATGGGGAATGATAAATGATAAGCAATGCTATTTTTGTTGTGCTAGTGAAGATATAAACCACTTGCTCTTTGATTGTGGGATGATGAGAGAGATTTGGATGAGAATCCTGAAGTGGCTGCAAGTTGATCATGTGCCTAAACAATGGGATGATGAGTAGGCCTGGGCAACTACTTACTGCAAAGGCAAGGGTGCGAAAGTTGGTTTGATGAAGATTGCTTTGGCAGAATCTGTGTATCATTGTTGGAACTATAGAAACTCAAAGTGCTTTAATAGAGATAGTTATGAAAGGATTGACGATATTATAAATAGCATTATAGACAAAATTATTCAAAGAGGGAGGGGATATAGGAAATATAGAAGTAAAATAACTTTACTTATGATGTAACTTCTTTGGTGGGTTGGATCTCCGATCACCTTTGTATTATCGGTTTTTGAATTAATTCATTTTATTGGTTCAAAAAAAAATTATTATTATTATTATTATTATAATAATAATAATAATAATTATTATTATTATTATTATAAAAATAATAATAATAATAATAATAATAATAATAATAATTATTATTATATATATAAGAGTGCTCATGAGGGGAAAAAGGAGAGGAAGGGGACGGGGGAGGCCTCCACGAACCCGGGAACCACCGTCAGCTGAACCTCCGCCGGAACAACCGCAGCAGGAACCGGAAGTACCATCGAATTACTCGGAGTAATCGGAACCCGAAGATGAAAGAAGTGAAGATAGCAATCACACAGTGGAAACTCCAAATGTAGTGAACAAGCCACAACTCGATGAAACCTTAACTCAAGATCCTTCAAAGGAGGCACCAAGAAAGTTATGGGTTGACGTGTTAAGCAATAATCGGAAGCCAAACAATGGTATGCATCTTGATTTCATTGCTCCAAAAATTGTTAATGGTGAAGTTGTTGTAGAAATAGAGGAATCTGATATAGAATCTGAAGTGAACTACTGGAAATGTGCTCTTATTATGTATGTCCTAGGAGGAGAATTGAGTATGAATATGGTTAAACAATTCATGATGAAGAATTGGAATACTGTGCAATTACCAGATCTATTGTACCATGATGATGGTTATTTTCACATGAGGTTCAAATCGTTCAAAGAGAAGGAGAACTCGGTAGAATGGTACCCTGTGATGGTTGGTAACAAAGCTATACCAAGGGCTTGTTAATGCCTTTGGTTAGCCTGTCATAAGAAGCTTGCCACAAAAGCGAGACTCTTGAAATGGGGAATGATAAATGATAAGCAATGTTGTTTTTGTAGTGCTAGTGAAGATATAAACCACTTGCTATTTGATTGTGGGATGATGAGAGAGATTTGG